>JAUMGZ010183539.1:0-13803 GCA_032359645.1 Pododesmus macrochisma | reverse complement strand
GTTTTATTGACTGATAATAAATAAATTATGTAACAACCGCACAGTCTGATTTTTGACACGACACCTTACATTCTATGTCTACATTGTATTCTTAAAGAAATGTAAATTCTAACATTTTCATTGGATGTTGACATTTATTTTTTATTCAAAATATGAACTATGGACAAACAAAAAACCTGTTTTCATAAGGCAGCAACCTTTTTTCCCTTTTTAAGACTGACCAACCTTTAAACTCACGTGAAATCATGATACTATCCTGGAAATGATTGATGTTAAAACTCCTGATGCCCTATTTATTGAACAACCTCGGATAAAAAAGCCTCTTGAGGTTGCTTGTTGGTTAGCTTGTGTAAAGGTCACAGTTAATAATAAGAATCTTGTTTCCAGATATTTTAGTCTTTTATTTTTCAAGACTAGACCGGATGTGACGCCATGGCGTATGTAATAAGTTGTTCTCTTACATATACAGACAGTAAATGACGTCATATACTTGTGTAGCGATTATGTAAACATAAAAAGTTCTTTGCTAGTGATTTCAAAATTAAAACATACTAAATATTACATATATATTTACAAGTTTAAGGCCATACGAGTGTCGACAATCCATTGGAAGAATGTTTTTGGACATTTTCCTGCATGTTCTAACATAATTAAAAAATATATTTTTGTAAACAAATTAAATTGTCACCGTCTCGTTAAGTCGAAAAAGTAATAATTAAGACAATTTCGTTATATTTTACATTCAATGTTATGAAAATTTTCAGCAAAGAGTTGTCAAATTGATTTTTAAATGTGAAGTGACACATTTACTTCAAACACATGGACTTACGGCCTAGAATATCGTCTTTGTTTTTCGATTTACTATTTGTTTTCAATAAATAATGTTTTTGAGCAGCTTCGAGCAAGATCTGGGGTTCGGGACGGAGTAATTCACACAGAGTTTTGGCTCCTTCCTCTTATAAATATCGTATTTATCGGAGGCATGATTAAGGTTGCACTTATGTATATGTGTAATAATATAAAGTAACATAAACTAGAAAAATAAATAATACTGACCAAAACATATAAAAAAAAATAATTTTCTCAAAAAATCCAGGAACCATTTCTTTTAAAACTGTTCAAGAGTAAAATCAGAATTATCTTTTTGAAAATAACTAATTTCAAAAACACCAACCGCCCAGGTTTTAAAATATAACTCATAATTGCAGAAAATTGCCAAAAAACAAACATTTTTCTTATATCAGTTACCTCACTCGTTAACATCTATACAACAGAACACAATTTGTTTTCTAAAAATGCACAAATCAACATAACAGAAAATTGCAATTATTAGGTATGCATGCACCCATAATATCTGCTGCTACATACGTGTTGCGCTGTGATACTTTTCTTACAATGTATGTCGCTTTTTCACCTCATAATGTCCAGCTATGGGATGCACGGGGATCGCATGTTTAGGTAATTGACAGTACCGTTTCAGACCTTTGAATAGACTGGTTTTCTCATTTTGTTACTTCTCTCCGCCAGGGTCTCGCTCCGAGAGTAGCAGAGAGTAGAGAGGCATATCAAAGGAGAGAGCACAAGTCTATCAGTAAAGGGAAATAACTTGTGTCAATAACTACCGCTCTCCATGAACACGAGGCCAAATTGTCAATAGTCATGTAAGAATACAAAAATGCAATATGAAACATGCCTCCGATAAATATGATATTTATAAGAGGAAAGAGCCAATATTCTATGTGAGACACCCCGTCCCGAACCCCAGATATTACTCGAAGCTGCTGTTATTAATGGACGCAAGAGAGAAAATAAATTCAGAATAGACACAACTTCAGTAAATCAAAGCAACAGAGCCATGCTGTACAAAATCCATGCCCAAACAATAATACAAAATTGTCTTGACAAAATTTTAAAATGTGCGCGTAGTCAAAACAAGAATTTTTAAATGTATCGAGAAATAATTGTTGATGGAAATGTGAGAATTGCCTTAATTTAATAAAATGAAAGTTATTTTAGCTAGTTCTCCACAGTTCAATAGATAAATAGCTTTTTTTTTTTTAAAAAACATCCTCCTCACAAGTTTTTACATTTTAATTAAATGCTGGTCAGTCTTCTTTTTGAGTTTAGATTTCCCAAACATTTACTGTACAAGATTTCTATTTGTTAGTTTCTCTTTTGAGGAACTGGGTAGGAATATATATATGTAGATATACTTACTATAGAATCAGAAATATTTGTTGGGCTAAAATTTCGTTGTTGTGAAAATTAAGTGATTTCGTTGACATAAAATTTCGTTTAAAATACCTAAGGTATTCTTTTTAGAAGGTATGTGAAAAATTTCGCCATGGTTTTAATTTCGTCGATCTTTTACAACAACGAAATAAACGAAATTAAAACCACAACGAAATTTTCTGATTCTACAGTATTATTTATGCTAAAAATGCATATTTTGATATGTAATGAGCACTTACTGGAAACCATTATTATGTTGAATAAATCATGTACAAAAAATGTACTATGATAACAAATATCTGATGATTAAACCTGATTATTTTGCATGTAATACTAGTAATGCGCTCATCTCTAGATTGTTGGCAAGACAATTTTATAGTATTGTTGGGATGTGGTTTTTGTCAAGCATTAACATCGTGATTTCCCCCTTCCCTTTGACTTCAGAGCTTTGATTTACGGAGGTATAATCTATTGAAAATTCCTTCTACCCTTCGAGTCCGTTGATCACGGTTGATTTGGAGCCTGGCTTTGGGATAAGAGTGAGCTCCTCCCGATCCCCAATTTGGTTGTTTCGACGTCATTTGTAATGCCCGTCTCACATGCTAGTTCATGCTGGTGGTGATTTTGTAATGAAGCTATTGTTTGTTTGTCAACAACTTTTGTTCTATTGATCCTATTTCTTCTTGTTTTTTATATGTTGCATTAATATATTGTATATTTGTACTATGACATTCTCTGGAGATTCTAATTATAAAGCATCGACTTTATCTTTAACTATGGATTTTTACCTTTTTTACTGTCCTATAGTCTTTACACCCTTGTTTTGTTCACGAACTAGCACATGGCATCGATTATTACACTGAAATTGTGCATTAGAAATGGCAAGAAATGCATCACAATACTTCGAACCCCTTCCCGAAACATACTGGCAAACATCTGGTAATTGCGGGGGCGTACACGCGGATGTTTTATCAGCACATGCATGTATTGTTGTCCATTATTAGTTACATGGCATGTTAGGAAAATAGGGAGTGAATAAGATTTATAAGGAATGAGCTTCGAGCCTAGAGGCTGAGTACATCTATAAATCTCACTGAATGATCCCACCAGAAAGAAATAATGATATGCACATTTCCACTTCATGAAACCGATCATCTTCGCAAGCCAAGTTTCGCTACACTACGTTCACCACGAACTGAAAGGAAAGGAAAGGAAACAAACATAAAATTTGTTATTCGTTAAAAAAGGTCAACAAATCTTGCAAAACACCAAAACGATTTACACATAGCTATTTAATGTTCAAAAGTTTTATATTAACAAAAATGGATAATGTTCATATTTGAATATAAAGTATATAGAAAAGGAAATAGGTAACTACTTAACTGTTACGACCAAAATGCTGAAACATTGAGTGCATCTCTGACTGATCTGAATACAAAAAATGCAACCTGAATCGTGCCTCCGATAAATGTGATATCTGACCAATTTGATCTACATTAGACAAATTCAAATGAGGAGTACTTGTGTAAGGAATGCATTCTCACCACCGCCCACCAACCTGCCCCGTCATATGATGATGCTATTACAGGCAATAAATCGTGAAAAAGGGAGAAAAATTGATGAAAATTGGTGAGAATGTGTTTTTATTGTAGAAGTTCGTGATGTTACCTTTTCATTTAATAAATGTATATTTGGTCATTTTGTCTGTGTGCGTCCCACGTTTTCCTTTTGTTTTCTTATGTCCATGGACTTGCGGCTTTAAAATATCTTCTTGGTTTTTCGTATTAACTGCAATGAATGCTAAACCAATGAATGGGAACATTGCATTGTGCTTTGATAACAAGTTCGTGGTAGTTGTATCATTGCTAAACTTTGAACCTCGGTCGAGCTTTACATATACAGATCGTTGGTTTTACGTCATTGTTAATAGCAACCTGATTAAAATTATATATGTTATTTTCCTTCTACTACTGCAATGACAAAGTGATGGATATATACATAAATTATATTGCTTAATAGAGGCCTATCTCAGTAAGAAAGTTCATTGTTGTGTTGATTTGTTAAATGGCTATTGATTGTTTATCAGTGTGTTTGTTCTGATGGTCCTATTTTGTCTTGATAATTTGTTAAACATTGATTGCATAGAATAGTTTGCCCGCGTACGTCTTTGTTGTAACTGTATCATTCGCCTTGTGAGCATGGCATTTCTTTGAATTTACTTTCTCTCTTTAAAATTAAGTCAACACTCAAAGTGGATTCTAGATGTTTTATAACTATGAATAACACAAAGTAGATTTTAGATGGTTTATAACATATCTTAAACACACGAAACACGAAAGGAACTTTCCTTCGTTATAAGGAGGACAGCGGAGTGAACCACATTCAGACTTTTTTCCATAGAAAAGTTTCCCTTCATCATCCACATTTCCTCCACCTTCCAAGGCCTACGGACGGCCGTCAACGCACACATACTGGTAAGCTGCTTCAAATACATGAAATCCAGAAGCTAAGTTCCCACTGTACGCCTGCGTCCAACCTTGATAACACTGTGTCCTTCCAGGGATCATAAGAGACGCAGAGTGACCAGTACCTAGACAGACGGCGCATGGAACGTCATCGTTGTGTTGAATTCCAAATAAAGCAGCAGGTTCTTCGTACTCTGCACCATACATGTAACCGACATATTCGTCAGAAGATACATCTTTGTGTGGTCCCCAGATAGGATCAGAAGGCAAGCAGACGTACTCTGCAGCTCCCCCCGTATGAGAATAAAACGATCCCCCAGCATAACCTGTGTAAAATATATCAGAAATGAATGTAGGCTATTACTTAATCAAAATAGTAATTGTTACAGTAGAAAATAAAGGTTCGAAAACGAAAACATTCCAATTCTAATGCATAATTTTCATAAGAGAATGATCACACACTTTTTTATGATTTGGTTTAAAACCCTACTCGTGATATATTTGACACAATTCGACATAAAACTGAAAGACAATAAGTCCTGAGTGTGAGGTTCACTGCAGTACTCTTGCAATTTTATTTGTGCTTGCCATTGAAGAGCTTTCTTTGAATGGAACTTGGTGCCGACATTCCATTCACTCCTTCTAACTTACCGTAGATCTCGTTCTACAAATACTATGGTGGCTGATTAGGCCACTTTCCTCTTCCGCTTTTTGCTTTGTCGCCGCGATATTATTTTTACTAAACAACACTTTGTCGCCGCGACAAAGCAAAAAGCACCGTTTTATTTTTACTTAACGGCGCTTTTCCGCGGCGATAAAGTGAAAAAGTGACGTTCTATTTGATTAATTTTATTTTGCTTTGATGATTTAGCGTATCATACTGATAACATCGCCTTGTCGTCTATTGTAGATGACATTCTGTCTTATTTACTACTGTCGACTGTTTATTCGCATTTTACTGAGATGAACGATTACATTATTTGTTACTTACCGCTATATACTAGAGTTGTTATGTGTGAAGGACAGTCTTTCCTTCCCCATCTTGTAAACAATGCACTATTTCCACTTTGGGCTGTGTTAAATAGAACAGTTTTAATATTTTTGATTTGAAAGCATATCACATATTGGTTGATGACATGACAAAATATTGCTAGTAACATAATTACAAAAAATGACAAATTTTCTATTACCCAAGCAGGAGTTTCGATATTCAGGATGAAATATTGTTGTTTTATCTTTTGACTTTTTCGAATTGAAATTGAATGAAAAGTTTGAAAAAAGATATTAAATAAGAAAATATTTAACCTGTGATATTTTTTCTTAGAGGACATGGCGTCGAGAATAACTTACGATGAAGTAGTAATTTGTTCATTATAATGTTGATTGTGTATATACATTTCGGCTTACATATTTAGGCAACACCCTTTCTTAATTGTAAAAAAGTCAACCAGTCAGTTCATCCAAAATCAGTCAGTCCGACCGTTAGTCAGTTTTTGATTATATAATATGATATATTTTAAAATAATATGTAGAATGCGGTAAATGTGGGGTGGGAATGGGTTGGAAGTGGGGTTGGAAGGGGTTACTCCTCGTCGCTCAATCTTTACAGCTCTGCTTTCATGATAATGTTGATACTTCCATATTATTATATTATTATTATGGTGACAAATGCTTCTTTTTAAAAAATGGAAAGGGTTGTCATAAACCGGAATGACACGGAAGCATCGCGGCGGGTGACACATGTGTACCTTACCAAATCGCGAGCACCCGATTTCGCTTCTAGTGTTTTTAATAGAAGTTTGCGATGTTTCCCCTTTTTAAGTTAATAAATGTATATGTGGTTATTTTGTCTGTGAACGCCTTACTTTTTCCCTTTGTTTGCCCAGGTTCATGGACTTGCGGCTTAGATATCGTCTTGGTTTTCGAATTCATAACTTAAACATCAAGTCCAAGTTTAATTTTTTACTAGATGTGGTATTTGATCAAGCGGGTTTTCAGCAGCAAAGCATGCTTGAGATATTGGAAATTGATTCTTAAAAAAAGGTGTAAAATTGTACCTTGAAGGTTAGCTAAAGTTGTTGCTTGTTTAGAAATGGTCGTGCCTTGTTGTGAAATGGTTGTGCCTTGTTGTGAAATGGTTGTGCCTTGATGAGAAATCGTCGTCTCTTGTGAACCAATTTTAGCTTCCAAGTGGTTTATGTGAGATTGCTGCGAGTTAAATTTTGTCTGTAATTCCTGGATCTGCGACTGAAAGTGTGTCACGTAGTCTGGGTCATTCAGCAAGATCCGTTTATCCCCGGAACCTATACTCGCAATAACCATCCACAAAAACACAGCGAGGAGAAGCATGATTAAATTGTCAAGCCCCGAATAACGCTTGGATTCTAATAAAAGTGTATGTTATAGGCTGTCTAGTTTATAGCCTATCAAGTGCACTATATATTTTTTATCCAATGAAGTGACTTGTTGTTTAATGTGTGCAAGTATTGCGTTATCTACAGCTACCGCTGTTTAGTATTGATCTACTTTGCTGGAACATCGAAACAATACTTTTTTTCTTTATTTTCCAAGGTTCATATATGCAATTCAAATCTTACGTTAAGGTCATATATATGACGCTGAACTACCAAAACCTACCGATGAGTCGTATGAATAAACAAACATGAACATAAATAAAACAAATTATGTTGTATTTTATGACTTTATTACCCTTATAAGTTTGTTAAAAGTATTCCTTAGTCGTCAGATCCTTAGTTTCAAAATGTACATTCTTGAGCACAGAAAGTACCTAAGCCTCATACAGTACCCTAAGGATATGGGTATACATTTTAATTCAAAATAAGTACCATGGATCAAAATCGTGTTAAAATCGTGTTATGTGTTAAAGTTGAAAAGTTATTTATGGGAGTTTTGTTACAATTTCAATGTAGTTTTCTTGTGAATGAACAGTGACAAGTTCATGAACGTTTTTGACACTTCTTAAGTCCATATGAAGCATCCTTTCATCAGTTTTTATGAACGACTTTTCAAATCATGTACGTGGCGCTGTGTTGGATTACAAGTAATAGTGAATGCTGGAGAGTGATTTGTTTTTAATAAAAACAAAGTTTCATCCTTTACTCAATGTTGGGTGTATGAGTACCATTCGGCATATAACTTTGAATCATGTATGTAGACGTTAAGAACCTTTGATACATTGAAAAAAGAAAAAAAAGATGCGTTAATAAACAAACTGTATGACATCATAAGTTAATGTTTGTTAATACAAAATTTGACGCTTTATAGGAGTTGTATAAAATAGTAAATCGAAAAACCAAGGCGATAATCTAAGGCCGCAAGTCTATGGACATTGGCAAACAATAAGAAAACGTTAGATGCACACTGAAAAATGAACCAAATATACATTGATTAATTAAAAATGTATGCGTCTAAATCCTCTTAAGGACAATCCTGTAAAATTCTAAACGGCGATCTTCTAAATGTTTGATGCACCAACTTTTCGCTGTCCAGGGGCACGGACCTTTAAATTTCATTTATTACAAATAATTGGGCTAAAAGATAACCAAACCATTCCATTCGAATGTATTTCACGCAACCTACCACTACACGAGACATCAATTAGCGTTCCCTCTTAACGATGAACATTCCATGAATATAGTAAACAAAATTTTACTTTCACAAGAGAACAGTTTTTTTCATTTATTAGAAACCATACATCCAACTTCACGAAGAACAAACTACCCATTTGACAAGATACCGAATTTTCTGCTTCACGAGGCTCCAAATGACCTATTCACTTTGAGAGCAAACTAACGAGACACCAAACTAACCATTTTTTGAAGGTCGAAAGTTTTACATAGCATCACCCTATAACCGAGGCATCGCAGTGGGATTGAACTATACGACATGGGAAAACAAAGTATGAAGTACTTTTTCGGTTGTTTGTTTATTGGGGTTTAGGGTCCCTTTAACTCATGTATAGGTCACATCGAGATGGTGTCTGCTTTTACAGTGCGCATTTATGGCGACATAATAGTGTTATCTCACTGAAATATCACACCGCAGACACATTGCCATAATACTTCACTCGATCTCATTATCGAGACACCGGGTCAACCAGTTCTCATGCTACCCAGTAATGTTGTACGCTTAGCAGAAAGCGAGGAGATTGCCAAATTTAATGTCTTAGGTTTTGACGCGACCGGGATTCGATTCCACGACCTTTGAGTTTAGCACCAGTCTACCAGCACGAAGCGAACGCCCTTATCACTAAGCCACCGCGCTGGTAAGTATGAAGTCCGAAAAACCAAGAAACTAATCAAAAGTCACCAGTCTTTGGAAAACTACAACACAATGGGGAACGCACATAAACATTTAAAGTGTCATTTTTAATATTAAACAATGAAGCGTTGATTCTAAGAAAAGAAAAAAAGTACTGTATTTTAAGCTTCGTATGCCAATGTCAACCTTCCAACTTCTCATTTGAATAAAACTCACTGGAAAACGGCTATAACAGTGGTTTTATCAATATAACAATATATCCTTATTATGCAATGATTAACGTTTCGGCATAATGAGTTGTAAACTATATATAGAGGACGAGTACATATATCGTTATCAGATAAATACCGAAGTCGAGAACCTGAGGTGTAAATTGTTTAAAGCATTTTTGAGTCCAATCATAACCTTACATATTACAAAACAATGTACATCAAAAAGTTCATTACATTGTATTTCTATATTACCACGGCACGTACACTACCCGTATAATATTTTCACCGCTGAAAATCGCGTTTATAAAGTTCATTAAGTTGCGCGTGATTTTATTTTCATCTTTTTTTCAGCGAATCGCTGATATTTTATGTTTAAACCCCTTGTATTTGAATATTATAATATACTTTTTCATTAAAAATTGCAAGATATGCATCACAATATTAGCCAAAACAAGATGGCAACTATCTGAAATGGCAGGGACATGCACGCGCATGTTTGATTGAGCACGTGCATGCATTGTTGTTCGTTATTAGTTACCTAGGAAATAGGTAACTGTTGGAAATTGTCATGACCTAGAAGCTAAAACAATAATCGCATTCAAGAATCTGACTGATATGACAAATGATTTACATTAGACAAAACTCAAAAGTCGCGTTAAAAGGAAGGCATTTTCAACGCCACCCATCAACCTGCACCGTCATACTTTCATGCTACACAGGCCACACATCGTAAAATAATGAAAACCTTTGCTAACAATTGTAGGAAAAGTGTACTTTTTATATTTAGAACTCACCATTTAATCTTGTGTTTAATCAAAGGTTCTAGACACGGACGTACGTCACTATAAAATGATTGTCAGTCGACTATCTAACTTGTTGGTGGATATTTAGTGGTTGGAGGGTTCATAGCCAATAGAGGTTGAATATTCTACTGGAAATCAGTTTATAATGACGATATAAGACGTGTCTAGTCCTTACTGTACTGAATCTACTCTGATAGGAAAGAAAGCTGTAAAACTCTAAAATATTGATGATGAGCCAATTGGCACATTCCAAAGTGTTTTGAAACAATGGTGGGGGTAGTATCATCGCTTTACCTGGATTCTCGGACGAGCTTCACTCATACAGATGGTTGGTTTTACGTCGTTGTTAATAGCTACCTAAGTAAAATTATGTACCATGTTCCTTCCACTGTTGCCATGACAAAGCAACAGCGGGGCGAAGTGAAGTACTAAGTATATAAATTTGAATTAGACTTTTAATTGTGGCCTGTGCAGTATTAAAGTTCATTCAGGTGTTGATTTGTTACAGGGCTATGTTTGTTTGTCAGTATATTTAGTTTTATTTTTTAATTATTTATTTGTCTTAAAAATAATTTTGTTTTTGCGTACGTCTTTGTCGTGATTGTATCCATTGCCTTATGCACATTGCTTTGGTTTGAATTTTGTTTTTCTCTTTGAAATCAAGTAAAAACACAAAGTGGATTTTAGATGGTTAATAACTATCTTAAACACACGACACAAGAAAGGAACTTCCCCTCTTCATAAGGAGGACAGCGGAGTGAACCACATTTAGACTTTACTCCATTGAAAAGTTTCCCATCGTTATTCATACTTCCTCCACCATCCAAGGCCTGCGGATGGTCGTCAACGCATACATACTGGGAAGCTGCCTTGTTGGCATGGTATCCAGAAGCCAAGTTCCCACTGTACGCCTGCGTCCAACCTTGATAACACTGTGTCCTTCCAGGGATCATAAGAGCCGCAGAGTGACCAGTACCTAGACAGACAGCACACGGAACGTCATCATCTTGAGGAATTCCGAATAAAGCAGCAGGTTCTTCGTACTCTGCACCATACATGTAGCCAACATTTTCATTAGAAACTAAATCTTTGTGCGGTCCCCAGATAGGATCAGAAGGCAAGCAGACGTACTCTGCAGCTCCCCCCGTATGAGAATAAAACGATCCCCCGGCATAACCTGTGTAAGATTGTAAGAAACAAATGTACACGTGCGAAAAAAACAAAAAGACAAAATTTAAGGAAATAGTTTTTGCTTGGACCAATAGTGTACTGATACTAGTGGAATACAAAAATGCAATCTGAAATATGCCTCCGATAAATATGATATTTATAAGAGGAAAGAGCCAATACTCCGCGTGAGACACCCCCGTCGCGAAATCCAGATATTTCTTCAAAGCAGCTGTCATGAGCGGACGCCATAGAGAAAATTAATTTAGAATAGACAAGACTTCGGTAAATCAATGCTACAGAGCCACAAGGGAAACGGGGAAAAATCATCATACACATGTCAATGGAAGTGTTTATTATATCATTATTATTATGAGATGGTTTAAAACAAGTCAGTCTGTCAGTCCATTCGTCTGTCTTTGATTATATAGTATAATATAATATATAATAATTATGTAGTATGTGGCCATGGGTTCTAACTCCTTATCGTACTATATTTACTGCTCTGCTTTCGTGCTGCCTCTAGTCCTATACTTTGAGGATGCGTATACAGCTAACTAGGGAAACATCTACCAAAATAATTTTCTTCGATGTTTCCATAGATCAATATCTTAACTCTTATCTTATTTCAGCGACAAACATGTAATCCATGATAGAGGTGTTCAAAATTCTATTTTCCTGGACCCCCTTCGCTGCCGAGACGATTGATAAATCGGGATCCAGTTTTTTCTCGGAGAATTTACGGTTAAGAAAAAGTAAAAGAAAGAGCTCTCAATAATTCAAAAAAATAACCTTCTGCGTATTTAGTTTGCCTATCAAATTACCATATTATGTCACCAGTTATATTTTAGAGGAAGCAATGTACAGGTACGCTGAATTTGTACAATTTTGAAATGCCTCTGTGTGTGGAATATAAAGAAATGTTACGGTTACTTTCAGACGTGATTAGGTGTCAAAATTTGCACCTTGATTAGGCAAAGTACACATATGTGAAAATACAGCAACCGTTAGGTACCGCATGCTGGGCTGGTACACGCGTATGTGACCAAATAGAGTTAACATGCTGTTTCCTAGGGGTTTACCCATCATGATGTTTTAGCAATGCATCTCAAGTAAAACATTTCTACTGGCTGCAATATTCAGTTCCTTATAAAATTCATAAATACACCTGCAAATGTATATCGTTAACTCATTAAACAAATTGTGCAAAACCAAGAATTCCGGATACACGCAAGACTGTAGAAGATCGGGACAACAACATTCACGATGCTAAACTAAAAAGAACGAAATATTCACAGTACAAAACTACAAACAAAACCCGTAAAATTCCCATTATAAAACCAAAAAACAACTTCGTAATACTAACAAAATTTATATGACTGAAAGCAACCGCATAATTGTCACAATATAAAACTGAAACCACGGATCATAAATTATACACGAATCTTTGATTTCCGTGACTGAAAACACAACATCGCAGTTCGATTTACTATGTAAAATTTGAAAACAACCTCGTAATTTTCAAAATACAAAAATGATTTACACCTTAGTTATATTAACAGAATTACACTGAACATCATCGTAATATTACATTACAAATCTTGTGTTTCTGTAGCTTATTTGCTTTACCTCGGCATTTTCAAAAAGTATGTATTTCTACATTGAACAGTGTCTTATTTAGCACGTAACAGAGGCAGGCGGAATACCAGCAACAATTGTAAATTGTATCATTGCATCGCAGTTGTCATATTTATAAATCTTACAATAAGATTAACTTTAAGAAGCACAGGTACCACCAATACATAAGAAAAATGATCCTCTTGTTAAGACAAATTATAGACCAGTCAGAGTTTATCTATTTTTCTAAGATATATCAGAAAGTTTTTGAATTGCAATTAAACGATTTTTTTTCGATTCCATTTTCAACTCATATTTATGTGCCTTTAGAAGAGGACACGGCTGTCAAACTACTTTATTTAAATTACTCGAAAATTGAATCTCATGCACCTCTCTAAAGCTTTTGATTGTCTTCCTCATACTATCCTACTTTATAAACTTATGGCATATGGTGTTTCTCTAGAGTCAGTATCTTTGTTAAAATTCTATATTTCAGATAGAAGACAACCAATTAAAGTAAACCGTGTTCTTAGTAGTTGGGCGAATATTCATAAAGGTGTGCCTCAAAACTCACAACTAGGTCCTCTTTTAAAAAATGTCTTCATTAACGAAATATTCTATTTTGTCAAAAAGGGTTCGCTTTACAATTATGCGGACGATAATACTTCATCTTTTAGTAATCTAAATTTTCACTCTGGAGTCTGAGTCAATGGTCCTAATTGACTGGTTCAGATTAAATAAAATGCAGGCAAATCCAGACAAATGACAGGTATAAGACTTTGGTAAAAAAAACTTTTGCTAAACAACCATCTTTTCAAATTCAACAAAATATATTTTCATGTGAAGAAACTGTCAGATTATTAAGCATTGAATACCAACTAAAATTTGATGCCCATATTATAAACATTTGTTGGAAAGCGTCACAACAAGTAGGTGCACTGAAAAGATTTGGACCTTTCTTATCTTAATTAAATAAAATTACAATTTTCTATACTTTTATTTTTTGAGTAATTTTAATTACTGGTG
>JAUMGZ010183528.1:0-13804 GCA_032359645.1 Pododesmus macrochisma | reverse complement strand
TCCCGCCAGCATAGCTCTCCAGGTCATCGAGACGCGCAAACCTCCCTACCGCGATAAGGTGTCTAGCACAGGGAGGTTACTTTTATAAGGTTAGGAAGAAATACACAAATAAACTTTAAACAAAACTACTGAATAACAAAAATGTCAAATTTTTTAATTTGTGTTCATTTTTAGACCTTTAATCATACTGTACATGTATTACGAAAATTGACTAGACCACTTGCAAGTAGAATCTGTAACAATCAAGAAGAAATGGGATCGATCAAAATAATTATATTTATTTTGTTTACAAACAAGACATCTTTACATAATGACTTACCACCACATCAAATAAAAAATTAAAAAACATAAGTAAAATAGGAATAGAAATTTTCTAAAAATAACCAATATCAAACAAACAGTAACTATTGCAAAACATGTAAAACAAAACACTTATTAGATTATTAGCATGAATACACCTCATGACAGTAGTGTAATCATACACCCCGTTACCGTTTGAGTCACCCAAGGCTCGAAAACCTATAATTTTAAATCATGGAGCATCGACATCTTTGACTTAGTTTGATATTTCGTAAAAACCTACGTGATATAATAAGTACAATTTCCTCGTTTCTTAGCATCAATGGACATTGGAAATCTGTCGGTAAACGAAACATATTGAAAAAAACAAGTTTGGAGTAATGTTGAAAATAAAAAGCTAAATGTAATTCTAAAATGGCTTTGAGTAGAAAATACGAACAAGAGGCCCAACGGACCTTGATGCGTTCAACTGAAGCTTAAAGTTTTTGTGATTATTTTTCTTTGTAGTGTTCATTGGAGTTGTTTTTATACAAGATTGTTCTTACAAAGTTGATTGAGATGGGATCAACAGTTTTTGAGATTTGATAATTTGGGCCTTAACGTTCACCTGATTGAAATAGGCCTATAAAGAAAATATTTGGCTTTTGAATACTTTTGACCACAGGGTCATGCCTTGAACAAACTAATTTCTCCAAGCTCTAAAATTATATATACCAAACTATTAAGCACTATGCCTTCTATTTTATAAGATTTTAAAGTTTATTTCTTTTCTTTAAATGTCCCCAACTGGGGCCACCAAAGGGATGCCCCTTGGGGAGGGAGGGGGGCAGAGCCCTGCAATTTGAACTAAAATGAACCTCCTTCTTCCAAGTTTGGATGAAATTAGTCCAGTATGTTTGAAAAGAAGTCTTAAATGTGTATGGTAAACATATTTGCTATAATATATAGTGTTGAACTTTGACCCCAAAATGTGTAACCTAGTTTTGACCCCTGTGTCACGTCTTGAACAAACTTTAATCTCCGTACCTAAAATTACTACATTCTAAAGCATTAAGCTCTAGATGTTAAACTTAATTAGAAGAAGATGTTTTGAAAATATGTCAAATGTTCCCCCTTTTGGCCCCGAAGTTGTGCCCGCTGGGGTCAGAGCCCCTTTGTTTGTATAAATCTGAATTCCCTTCCCCAGGAATGACTTCTACAAAGTTTGGATGAAATTGGTCTAGTAGTTTTAGACAAGAAGTTAAAAAATTCATAGTTAACGTATTTGTTAGTGTTGAACTTTGACTCCAAAATGCGTAAACCTATTTTTGTCGATCCCCAGGTTCACACCTTGAACTATCTTGGTTCTCCGTACCCTAAAGTTACTTCATACCAAAGCATTAAGCTCTAGGCCTCCTAGTTTATCAGAAGATTTTTTAAGTTTTGTAAAAAAAAAAATCCCCTTTTTGCCCCTAGTGGCGCCCCTGGGGTGGCCGAGCCCCTTGCTTTGAACACATCTGAACCCCCCCCCCCCTCCCCCAGGGATACTCCCTGTCAAGTTAGGATGAAATTAGTTTAGGAGAAGAAGTCAAAAATGTGAAAAGTTAACGTATTTGCTATAGTGTTGAACTTGGAACCAAAAACGCGTAACTTATTTTTGACCCCAGTGTCACGCTTTGAACAAACTTTGTTCTCCATGCCCTAAAGTTACCATATACCAAAGCATTAAGCTCTAGGACATCTAGTTTTCAGAAGATTTTTTTTTAAGTTTTGTAAAATAAAATCTCCCTTTTTGCCCCCTAGAGACACCCCCTGGGGGCCGAGCCCCTTCATTTGAACAAATCTAAATCCCCTTTTCCTAGGGATACTTCCTACCAAGTTTGATGAACACAAAAAAACATCAACAAAGTGATATTTGAAGTGCTTAGATTATATATCTCCAAATGTACAAACAAGGACGGTCTTCCAGCAAAACGTATGCTAATAAATCGGACAAGGAAGGTTTTACCGTTAATTCACAGGCACTCGACGCAAGTTGTTTACATCAACACATTTTTTTCTCGACATGCCCTTATGATATGTCGAGAAAAAACATGTGTTGATGTAAACAACTTGCGTCGAGTGCCTGTGGTTTAGTCGAGTTTTCCGTAATCAATTAAATGCAACTTCCTGCTTTGACTTTTCATGGCCAAACTCTTACCACAGACCATTAGAAGAAGAAAACGACAAAGTAATATGTAAAGTGCTTAGATTATAGCTCCAATTGAACAGACAAGGGCCGTCATCCAGCAAAACGTACGCTAATATAATAAATCGGACAAGGAAGGTTTATTCGAGTTTTCCGTAAACTATATATAAAGAAGTATCACGTGGTTTCCTTGAATTCGCCGGATGTTCCAGAAGATTCGCCGTTATTTCCGTATTCCGTAAATTACACAAACCTAAAGAGGCATTACCCTCACGTGTGTTCCAGAAGATTCGCCGGTGAATAATATAAGATACAACCTTTCTGAAACAAGCATTTGTCGGAAATTTATCAGATATACATTACAGTAATATAATATTGGTGGATAGGCTCTACGTGGGTCTGTGAACCAAGCAGGTCGATCTAATTGAACAATAGCTGAACAATGTCTGTGGTGGGTTTAGATATTGGTTCACTGACATGCTTTGTCGGCGTGGCTCGTGGTGGTGGAGTAGAAACTGTTGCCAATGAGTACAGTGATAGATGCACGCCGTAAGTAACACCAGTTTAAAGAATTGAAAACGTTTCAAATGTGCGAAAAGACATGACTCGAATAAACAGTCTTATATACACGTAGCTTGTAGCAAACGACAGATTATCCTTCAATATATGTAACAGGCATCTGGCATTTCAAAGATAAGTCGGTCCCTTCCCTACCCTCTTTTCATTTTCTTGTGCTGAATGGGCTGTGCATTTCTTGTGTCAATCAACTCAATAAAAAAACACACACACACAAATCTGTCTACTAGTACTACTAAAAGACTAAAAATAACAGTATCCAAAGCAGGCACATGACAATGCTGACTCTATTTCTTCACACCTGCAACATTTTAAATATTAGTGGGAGCTTTTATACTGTAATCAGACAAGATTATTTTATATATCTGCTTTTATTCATACATGTAACTGGATACGATCCTTTTAATAACGAACGGAATACATTTTATTTAATAAGAGCCTTTCACCTCCTAGGTTCGATTCCCGGGACGGCCTAGTGTGTGAAAATGTCAGTGACTTGCTGTAGGTCTGTGGTTTACTCTGGGTACTCTGGTTTCCTCCAACAGTAAAACTGGCACGTCCGTAAATGACCTTAGCTGTTGATCAGACAATAAGCCCTTAACACAAACGTTTTATTTAGCATGTGTAAACAACATGCATGCAACACCCAAACAGCCTTATAATTTAATGTGACCTAACACATTTGGGGACCTGTTATGTGACGTAACACAAGAATATTAGTTGTGTAACTTGCACTTTTGAAATGTCAATCAAAATTTGAACTCAAGTAGCTATAGGAGGATGATAATTGAACACAAGGTGTGAGAAATATATATATTGTCAAACACGAAATATTTGTCAGTAAATTTATGCATGTGATAGAACTAATGTTATATGTTTATTTGTATAAATTATTTTCATTGCAGTGCATTTATTTCCTTGAATGAGAAGAACAGATGCATGGGAGTGTCTGCCAAGAATCAGGTTACCACAAATCTTAAAAATACAATATCAGGCTTCAAACGTCTGATAGGAAGAAAATTTAGAGACCAACAAGTCCAAAATGAGATTAAAAATCACTATAAGCCATACAGTATTGTTGAGGGTACTGATGGTGGTGTACTAGTACAGGTAACTAAATGCTTTTTAAGACTAACTCTTCTAATACTCATTGTTGTCCAAATTTAAACTAAACCTTAAATTTAAGTATGATTCTGGTAGTATTGTCTCGATAAATCAATTTCGTCGAGTATTGGTCACTTACAGCAATCAACTAATTAATTGATCACAGATTTCATGATCGATTTTCATCAGAATAGAATTTCCCTGTTGCCGCTTACAGCAATGAAAATTGTAAACATTTTTTTACGCTTGTAATATTTATTATTAATGTAACAAAACATTTGCGAGGTATACGTCTACATCGATAAAAGTTATAAATAATTGTAAATTGTGTGAGTCTGAATCGAAGTTGTAATTGCATAAATTTGCAAAGAAAACTGTGTCTGTACATCTAATTTCAAGTTATTAGAGGAACTTTCCGTTGAGATTTTGATATCAACTCATACCTTCAAATAAACATTGTTCCTAGGCGATCAGATATTCCACCTCAGATGTAGGGGCAGCGTGTATGGAAAAAAGATATGGGCATTCAATGCAATCACCAATACCCCTGCTAAACGAGTACAAAACCAGCCGGTCACAACCAAAAATAACAAAATTTGGAAAAATACTAAAAACAAGAGAAACATAAACAAACATGATTTTTCCAAACCACAAATGAATAAACTTTATTTTTTCACTTAATTGTTTATCCATCAGCCAATCAGAGAAGGCCAGGAAGTTTAACCGTACCTCAATCGACCAAACACACTAGACTCCGGCCCACCTGTCAATCAGATTTACTACTGTCAAACCTGAAGCAGCACAAAATCGTAAAAAACTATTTAATGTTTCAATTTAATCGATCATCGATCACTTTCATAAACTGATGATTGATCACAAAATTGCAACCGATTCCCAACACTAGATTCTGGATATTTCACAATTAAATCAATATAATGTAGAAATAGTAAATATATAAGTAGTATTGGATACAGTCTGTAGAACTGTATTTGAAGTTTACATAGAAATGGTAAATATTTATCTTTGTTTTTTCATTATTTTTGTTTTATCAGGTGAACTACATGGGTGAGACACATTCATTCACTCCAGAGCAGACAATGGCTATGTTATTAACTAAGCTAAAAGAAACGGCTGATATTGGTCTGAAAACAAAAATAGTTGATGTTGTTGTGTCGGTAAGTAAAAAGTAGTCTTTTAAAGTTAACTTTTGTTATATTGTCACATAAGTAGTGATGGGTATCGCCTATCCAGTCACGATGCAATACATATCGCGATGTTCGATAACGATACGATAAGTATCGCGATATATAATTATATATATCCCTTAAGAAAATCCCTTGTTGGATGTTGACTCACGAGTTTCGTTTCTACAGACACAATTTTTATTAAACATACGTGATTTCTTACAAAGGGGAGGTAACTCAAACTAAAACAAGATGGATTTTTTTTTATTGTGATACCATTAATTTTGCCGATGAATCGTATTGGCTACCAAATGATATGATTCACTGGTGCACTGGTGAATCGTCCCTCTACTACACATAAAACAGTAAACTTACTTATAAAAAGTTAACATGCTGTCACACAGTTAGTTAGGCTTGCAAAGATGCCCGTTTTTCCACTAACCTAAATATCCTAATTTAAAGTGCCTACCTTGAAGTTTTCTTTTTCTTCATTTTGGCATAAAGATTACATGTTGTTATATCATCATGTAAAATTAATAGGTCTGTCGCGCTTTACTGGTAAATTGCAATACAGCTCAAATTTATATTGCACCACGATACAAAGAGCGTATACAAGTTTTTCGCAATATTTGTTATTTTTCTTTGTTCCTAATATTAAAAGACTTAAGGTGCAAAAACTTGTAAAAAAAACTTTCCAAAAGGATTTTGTTATGACAAATTCCGAAACAATTCTGACTCTGCGTAAATCGTTGAAAATTTCACGTGGACCCTTAAAAAGTATTTAAAGCACATAAATTTCAAGCACTGTTGAGATTATAATCTCTAACTAAAAGACAATATGGCCGAAAGTCACCGCACAGAAATTCAGGTGGTGCCCAAAAAAATGCAAATAATGAAATCTTGACACATATTGGATGAATATTGATCCTGTCATCTACATTTATACAGTCACAATACTATATTGTGATACACTAGTCAAATATTGCATTGTGGTACACTTAAGCTGTATTGCGACAGCCTTAAAAATAAACATGTTATATTTGTATTGAAGTAAAATTAACATGTTTAAGTTCATGTTTCTCAGTCTAAGTGCCCATTACATGTGCGATGTCATCTCAATCCAATCATGTTTCTCAGTCTTGAGTGTCAATTACATGTATGTTGATCTCAATCCAAGTTTTCATTTTGTTGATCTAAGTTTTAAGTCTCTATTAAGTTGATTTTAGTATAAGTTTTCATTATGTTCTTCTCAATTTTAGCTTCCATTTAGATATAACATATATATGTTAATCTTCATCAGAATTCATGTATGCTGATATCAGTCTCAGCCTCCATTTGATTTATTTCAGTCTAAACATGCTGTATTTTGTAGCTATTCATCATTCAGTGTGTAATACGTATATAAGTTAATAGCAATGTTGGTTGGGAAAATGATTTAATCTATTTTCTTGGCAGGTTCCCTCCTTCTTCACAGATATTGAAAGGAGAGCTATGTTGGATGCATGTCAGATTGCAGGACTCAACTGTCTTCGTTTGTTAAATGATACAACAGCATCTGCTTTGGCTTACGGTTTATATAAACAAGATCTTCCGGCAGAGGCAGAGAAATCCAGAAATGTTGTCTTCGTAGATATAGGGTATTGTTCTACACAAGTGGCAGCAGTGGCGTTTAATAAGGGCAAACTCAAGGTGTGTATATACCATTGAGTGTTGACAAAGTGATCCATTGTTAGATCTAATGCTAACAAAACTCAAATTCAAAGTGATGAAAATCTAGCACATCTTTGTGTACTTAAGAGCATTTATGTACCAGTTAGAACAGTTGTATGCATTAATTAGAAACATTCATATATTCAATAAGATTGTTCTTGTACTTCAGGTATTATGCCATTCCAGTGATCCTAACTTAGGAGGCAGAGACTTGGACAAGGTGCTTGTCAAACACTTTACTGCAGAATTCAAAACTAAATATAAAGTTGATGCAAATACACATCCCAAGGCATTGGTGAGATTGACACAAGAATGTGAAAAACTAAAGAAACTAATGAGTGCTAATTCTACAGCCATTCCCCTAAATATTGAATGTTTCATGAATGATAAGGATGTGAGTGGACGTATGGAAAGGTAAGTTTTTCTCTGTCAATGTTTTATGTAAAGAAGTGCTATGAAGGTTTGCATTCATGTTTCATATGTTGTATAGATATACACAGTAACACCTATTTTGAAGGAGTTTGATAAATATTTTGGAAAAATAACTTGTGTCAATAATGTTGATTAAACCATTTGTTTAATTGTTTATTAATAGAGCTATTTGAAAGTTTAGTATGAGACTTAGTTGAGAGAATAGACAATTTATTTACCGATCTTCTTCAATGTTTAATTATTCATTTCAGAGAGACGTTTGAAAATTTAGCAGGAGACTTTTTTGAGAGAATGGAGACTTTATTTAATGACCTTCTTCATGCTAGTAGTAAGTTCATCATCATATTTATTTGTTCTAGAAGCTACTTTCACAGTCACAATTGAGGAAAAAAATTATTTGTACTTGTGTGCTTACAGAGCTGCTAGCCCAACTTGACATAGACAAGGTGTCATGGCTTCAATGATTTATATAAAATGTGACCATTTCCTGGGCTAGTGTATCCTGTCAAATTGATCTGGCTGATTAAGTATTATCTCAATAAAATACAGTGCTTAATTTGAATCAACAGTTTGAAGCCATAATGAACCTGCTGGCAACACATCTACATGTCTCGTTGACTGTTCAGAACAACATTTGGAAATTATTTCATGAAAATTGTCCTCTTGAACAGAACTTAATTGACATTAAATCTACTTGTAGATTAGAACCAAGGAGCCTTCTTAAAGCATTTCCTTTGAATATTAAGCCAACTCATATGACAATGAGTTTATGAAATGGGTATTAAAAATTATGGTTTTTACCGTATATGAACTTGATCGTCTTTATTTCAGAATTATCACAGAGTGACATATACTCAGTAGAGATTGTTGGTGGCTCCTCGCGTGTGCCATTAATAAAAAATCTTGTAACCAAAGTTTTTGGGCAGGATCCAAGTACAACACTTAATGCTGATGAGGCTGTTACCAGGGGATGTACCCTACAGGTAAATAATATAAAGATGTTACAAGGAAATGTACCCTGAAAATAAATAATATAAAGCTGTTACAGGGGATGCACCCTACTGGTAAATATTATAAGGATGTTACCTCGGAATGTACCTAACAGGTAAATATTTTAAGGCTGTTATGAGGGTACCTTAAATGTAAATAATATGAGACTGTTACCCAAGATGAACCTTGCAGATAAATAAATGAGGCTGTTACCTGCAGATGAACTTTGCAGGTAAAAATATGAGGCGGTTACCTGGGGATGAACCTTGCAGGTAAAAAATGATGTATTAAAATGTTACAGAGATCAAAGAGTTATCAGATGAGTGCATTGAGACCCATTTAGCCTTTTGTACAAGAAAACGCTAAATAGAACCTTACCATCATATATAGTATTCAAAATCACTATCTGTGTAAGCTTAAATACCTCTAAATATAGTACATAAATCAAATGATAGTAAATGGTATCACTTGTTTTTACAGTGTGCAATACTCTCACCAACATTCAGGGTACGTGACTTCAGTATTTTAGATGCACAACCATATCCAATCACACTGAGCTGGGAGGGAGCATCAATGGATGATGACAAGTAAGTAACTTGTCGTACAATGTCCAGCTATAGGTCAGAGTGAGTGTATCTTGTCGTACAATGTCTAGATATAGGTCAGAGTGAGTGTATCTTGTAATACAATGTCTAGTTATAGGTCAGAGTGACTGTCTTGTCGTACAATGTCTAGATATAGGTCAGAGTGGGTGTATCTTGTAACACAATGTCTAGCTATAGGTCAGAGTGAGTGTATCTTGTAATACAATGTCTAGTTATAGGTCAGAATGACTGTATCTTGTCGTACAATGTCTAGATATAGGTCAGAGTGGGTGTATCTTGTTATACAATGTCTAGCTATAGGTCAGAGTGACTGTATCTTGTAATACAATGTCTAGCTATAGGTCAGAATGACTGTATCTTGTTATACAATGTCTAGATATAGGTCAGAGCGGGTGTATCTTGTAATACAATGTCTAGCTATAGGTCAGAGTGGGTGTATCTTGTAATACAATGTCCAGTTATAGGTCAGAGTGAGTGTATCTTGTCGTACAATGTCTTGATATAGGTCAGAGTGGGTGTATCTTGTAATACAATGTCCAGCTATAGGTCAGAGTGGGTGTATCTTGTTGTACAATGTCTAGCTATAGGTCAGAGTGACTGTATCTTGTTGTACAATGTCTAGCTACAGGTCAGAGTGACTGTATCTTGTGGTACAATGTCTAGCTATAGGTCAGAGTGGGTGTATCTTGTGGAACAATGTCCAGTTATAGGTCAGAGTGACTGTATCTTGTGGTACAATGTCTAGCTATAGGTCATAGTGGGTGTATCTTGTTGTACAATGTCTAGCTATAGGTCAGAGTGAGTGAATCTTGTGGAACAATGTCCAGTTATAGGTCAGAATGACTGTATCTTGTAATACAATGTCCAGCTATAGCTCAGAGTGACTGTATCTTGTGTATACATTGTAATACAATGTCCAGCTATAGGTCAGAGTGGGTGTATCTTGTGGTACAATGTCTAGCTATAGGTCAGAGTTGGTGTATCTTGTAATACAATGTCTAGCTATAGGTCAGAGTGGGTGTATCTTGTTGTACAATGTCTAGCTATAGGTCAGAGTGGGTGTATCTTGTGGTACAATGTCTAGCTATAGGTCAGAGTGGGTGTATCTTGTGGTACAATGTCTAGCTATAGGTCAGAATAGGTGTATCTTGTAATACTATGTCTAGCTATAGGTCAGAGTGAGTGTATCTTGTGTATACATTGTAATACAATGTCTAGCTATAGGTCAGAGTGGGTGAATCTTGTGATACAATGTCTAACTATTGGTCAGAGTGAGTGAATATTGGTGTATAAGTTGTAATACTATGTCCAGCTATAGGGAAGAGTGAGTGTACCTTTTGATACAATGTACAGCTATAGGTCAAAAAGGGGTATCTTATGATACAATGTTCAGATTATGCTAGGTTGAGTGTATCTTATAATGCCTTGTCAGTATTTGTGAGTATGTGTTGAAAGCTTTTATTAAAAAAATAGAGTTGTTAAAAAAAAGTACCATCATGAACAAATTTAAATAGTTTATGATTTGATATAAGTATTGGAGTATTAATGATTGCAAAATATTTTACTATATAAAAGATTGACAAATGATCTGAAACTTTTATTTTCTAGCACAATGGAAGTGTTTCCAAAATATCATCAGATTCCATTCTCAAAAATGTTGACATTCTACAGAAAGGAGGCATTTAATGTTGAGGCTCGCTATTCACATTCAAAAGATGTAACAACTTCACCAGATATAGGTAAATGATTAACATGTTTAATATGCAAAAACGAGAGATTATTATTTCAATATTCATGTAACAAAATGAAAAGATAAAGGTGATTGTTTCAAGATAAATAACGCTACATTAGTTTACTCTCAAGTTAACCAACAAGACTTTACCCAGCATAAAGATGCTCTAGTTTAGTTTTACTTACATGAACTTTAGAATAGGAGCGTACTTCAATCTTAATCATTTGAATTTACAGGTTCATTTAGAATAACAAATGTAGTAGAACAGAAAGATGGAGAAAGTTCTAAGGTCAAGGTCAAGGTTAGAGTCAACAATCATGGTATTTTTACTGTTGGCTCGGCAACGATGACAGAGAAGATTGAAGATGATTCACTTGGAGATGAAGCCATGGAGGTAGACAATGAGAAGAATGAAAAGAATGAGAAAAAAACTGAGGAGGGGGCAGAAGGAGATAACAATTCACAGCCCAGTGAGGAAAAGGTCAACGGAGAAACTAAATCTACAGATGAGGTAACCTTACTTATATACCAGTCAGGATCATCAATTTGACTATTGTATAGATTTTAATTGTAAGTTTTTAATGAGGCCAAAAACTATTAATACTGTGTTTCTGCTAACGGTTTCAAAATGTTTAGGGTAAGTAGGTAGGCAAATCTTTTTATATTACGTTAAGTTTTTACATAGGTTATATAGAGACAGAGGTTCTGATTTTAACAGTGATTGTCTGAAAATGGCATAAAAACTTTTAGGAAAGGCACTAACAATTAGGGTCGGTAGGGTTAGCAGAAACACTAGTATTTTTTAGACCATCTGGAGTGAAGGTCCAAAGTGGAGTTTTCTCATACAAATCCCGTCCTCCGTTGTCGTCCGTCGTTAACTTTTCACATTTTCAACTTCTTCTCCTTAACCACTAGACCAATTTCATCAAAACTTGGTAGGGAGTATTCCTAGGGGAAGGGGATTCAGATTTGTTCAAATGAAGGGGCTGGGCCACTAGGGGGCAAAAAGGGGAGGGGAAATTGACAAAACTTCACAAATCTTCTTCTTATAAACTAGAAGGCCTAGAGCTTAATGTTTCGGTATGTAGTAATTTTAGGGCATAGAGAACAAAGTTTGTTCAAGTCGTGAACTTGGGGTCAAAAATAGGTTATGCTTTTTGAGGTCAAAGTTCAACACTATATATGTAGCAAACATGTTAATTTTTCACATTTTCAACCTCTTGTCCAATATTAATAAATCAATTTTTCTCAAACTTGGGAGAAGTCATCCCTAGGGGAAGGGGGTTCAGATTTGTTCAAATGACGGGGTCAGGTACCCAGGGAGGGTCACTTGGGGGCCCAAATGGGGAAAATTTGATAAAATTTCAAAAATCTTCTTATAAACTAGAAGGCCTAGTGCATAATGCTTTGGTTTGTAGTAACTTTAGGGCATGGAGAACAAACTTTGTTCAAGGAGTGACCCTAGGATAAAAATTATTCAAATGCCAAACCAGATGGACGTTTAGGCCCCATGGGCCTCTTGTTTATGATAGAATTAAAAGAAAGACAACTTGTTCTTAGATATTTAGGAAAGACCAATTTTTGAACAGTCAGCTAATGTCAGGTTGTGCTTTGTGAAATATTGTCTTCCTAAACATTTGAATGAAGATGATGAGCAGTGCAGTGGAATGTTTTACTGTCTGACCTTGCTTCCATGAGGTGACCTTGGCTACTGGTAGCAAAGATATTGTTGTATTCTTTGATTTTATATCTAATAGAGATTTGCAGCAGACAAATTGTTTATTAACCGTTTATGTAGGTGACCAGCCATTCACATTGAATTTAATTACCAATATAAGGAGGGTTTTTTACGAGAGTCACAATGATATTAATTTGTTACTTGAAGCAAGGATGTCATGTGAACCAATTTCAGTATTGCAATGTAAAGACCTGTATGTGCAGCTGTAAATTGGATTTTAAGCTGTATTTAAATGTGTGAATTTGGCAAGCAGTATTGAAAATAGGATTTGTTATAGATTTACTATGATCTATGCATTTCTACGCTTATAATCTTGATTATAAAGCTTGTTATTTTTGAACTATTCCAAGCTGTTTCAGGCTGCATATATATTACAAATGGGCTGTCAGTGTACAAGCTTTATATGAACATACATATACATGGATAGAACAATTTCAATATGACATAGTGAGCATGTCCTACATTATAGGACGTTTATTCAACACCTGTTCCTTGCAATCACCACACGTGTAATTATTTAAGTGAGGCACAAAAGTATTGTCTACAGAATTGACTTGTGATACATTTAAATGGATATATATTTAAACCTACCGTTAGATAATAGGAATGTAGCGTTGGAGTGCTTAACCTTATTTCAAGACTACAGTATACTTGTATATTTGTTATTTTGACACAGGGATTTGTTCAGTACAGGACTCGGAATTCTCTCAATTGGTGATCATACACAATCAATAAAACAGCAAATGCTGATTGCACATTTTTCCAAATTCAGTTGGGAGTCAAAATCTATTTCTAAAAGTGCATGCAATTAATCTAATCTTGTGTTTTATTCTCTTGGATGTTCTTTTGATTACGGTTTCTGTTCTACAAACACTTCATGTGAATCTGTTCAATACTGAATAGTGAATTCACTTCAGTATTAGTATATACATGTGCAAGCAAAATGGAGTGCCATAGTTGCAGTGTGTGGTTGTTTTGATGTATATTTTTATGGTAAATTGTAATTGATCTATATTGATTTCAATAGTGATAGATCGACTGCATGTTTTAAGTGCTTTGTCCAGGAGGAATCTGGACAATTTATAACATAAAGGAATTCTTAATGGATGTTTATAGACCTTTACAGTTTTGGACTAAGATCTCTTACTATGTGTATTGTTAAGTGTTTCTTGTAGGTTAAAAACAATGACATCTAAATGTGAGGGGTTCTGATTTATTGATCAAGATGACCAAAGTAAACGCAAACATAAAAAGTTTGGCACTGTG
>JAUMGZ010183517.1:0-13808 GCA_032359645.1 Pododesmus macrochisma | reverse complement strand
TTATTATATTATACATGTACATCTAAAAGTGTGCGATATGAAGGATTGTTATGTTGGAGTTATACATAACAACCTGTAAAGTTTCAATTGATTAGAAAAACAAGAAGCAAAATGCATGACGTACCTATAATCTATCGTGTCACAGCTGTGGGCACTTTTGTTAGTTGTTTACATAGAGACAATATCATTAAATCAGTAAATTCGAAAAACCAAGACGATATGCTTAAGCCGTAAATATGATTTATTACGCTGCTCAAATCATACAAGTGAGGTTTTGTCTTCAAGTTTGCAAATACGAATACATAAGTTTAACTTAAACGTAACAATTAATGCTCTACTCTGTACGTTTAACATTGATGCATATTCTTAATTAAAACTTTAAAACAAAGAATATATGTTGATATCGTTTAGCACACACCATCTATTCCTTCATTGTCATTTGAGTATGATGTACTGTTAGAATAGTACAAACAAGACAAACACCTACAAAATAGTCTAACTGCCTAAGTACATGGACATAATGAGTGAACAAAACAACGGATGACGTAAAAATGAATTTTAAGTCAATGCAAAAAGTAAACTTCAAAGGAAACACGGACAACTTTATTTAGAACTAGAAGTTATACCACGTGTCCGCTAAGATATGGACATGTCCTGTAAGATTTGTCTAAGATTCGGGCACCAGCATAAAACAAAAATGCAACCTGAAGCATGCCTCCGATAAATATTATATTTGTAAGAGGAAGGAGCCAAAACTATGTGTGAATTACCCCTCCACGAACATCAGATCTTGCTTGAAGCTGCTGTCATTTATGGACGCAAGAGAAGAATTAATTTTGAATAAACAAGACTTCAGTAAATAAAAGTTACAGAGCCAAACGGGGAAAACGGTGACAATAAAATTCACGATGGTTATGATGTACAAAAACAATACCCAATAATAATACAAAATTTAAAATGTGCGCGTATTAACAATTTAAAATAAACACTACCATTGGAGGCAATTGCTCGTCGATCTCTGCTGACGAAGACAGGATTGTACGAAACACGTGTACAGAGGCATAGGTTTTAAATTCCTTATCTGACTGCATGTTTGCAAAATAGTTGACTAGACCATTGTTATATTTTTGTTTGGGTGTGGATTTTGTCCTCTACTAACAATAAACTCTGTCCTAGATCGGTTGATCTTAATTCTCCTTGTTTTAGATAGGACAGAATTAGATAAAAAAAAGAGTTGAGGATTATAAAGAAGGTAGGGTAGGGGAGGGATTTTGAAACAAAAACAAAACCCGGATAACATTATAGTACGTCAATTCTATATTAACTTAGCTGTACGTGCAGTCAAATTAAAAAAAGGATATATATATAGATTTTTTGGACTGTGAATGCTTTTTGATACGTTCTGTATCCCCTTTTTTGCTCATTAAGGCGACACATAGTGTTGGTTTATTTATCTATAACTTTACTTGATCGGTAATAGTGCAGTATATTGGTAATAAGAGACACTATTAATATTATATGAGCCCTTGTTAATTGCTTATTAAATCATAAAAAACCTTAAATAAAATGGAAAAACCCAACGAGCCCAGACGCATAGCGTAATAAGCAGAACACGTCAGAATAAAATCCTCTTTTTGCACTTATTTACAAAGGCTGCATTATAAATTCAGTGAAAGTTGACATTAGATACGTATCATTAGTTTTTATATAATGACTTGAATCGCGGTATTATAGAAATTTTAACATTACAATCATACGCTAGGTACTTTGTAACACGTCAACCTTTAAAAATTCTACACGACTGAAATACGTGTGTGTAAGAGGAATTTAATGCACTGTGAAGGCGGACCTGTCAATATATCCATTTCAGTATATTCGTTATGTTCCGGAACAAAAAATTGCTAAAGAAAAAATATTGAGTATAGTCAGAATAGATTTTGACTGGTATTTATTTATAAAGGGGCCATATTATGAAAGGTTTAGAAATAAATTTTATCAATTTTATAAAGAAATTGGTTGACAGTTCACAATCGGTTTGCCTGGATACATTGTTATGATATTTTTAATGGTATTTTTAAGTGTATTACCCCGTCTTTGATACTATCGAGCCTTGTTTATCTTAGATTCTGGTGGTGGAGTGCGTCTTGCATTACCATGGAAAGGGTTGCCATGTATAGAATTGGCATGGAATATTTAAGGCGAGTGACATATGTAGCATGGAGCGCTCACTCCTTTGAGAACACCTGGTTTTGCTGCTTTTTTTCAATAGAAGTTCGTGATGTTTTCGACACCATAGTAATGACATATTCTTATGGTAACATATACTTCTTATTTAATAGTGGAAAGGGTTACCATACTTTGGAATGACACGGAAACATCGCGGAGGGTGACATATGTGTAGCAGGAAACGCTTTCCATATCGCGAGCATCTGGTTTGGCTTCAAGGTTTTTAATAGAAGCTCATGATGTTCGGGTTTTTTTTAAATGTATATTTGGTTCTTTTTTCTGTGTGGGTCTCACGTTGTTTTGTTGTTGGCCATGTCTATGGAATTACGGCTTCAGAATATCGTCTTGGATTTTCGTATTTATTACTTTCTTTATAATGTAATACATGTTGTCGTTAATTGTATGTGCATCCCCGTTTGTCTTATACTTTTCTAAGTCCATAGACTAGTTTCTTTTGAATATTGTCTTTATATTTTGTAATAACTAATTTGGGACTCACGTCTTACAGGGACTCATGCAATATTGTCTTGAATTTCAGCTCTATCTCACGCTGATAGCGTTCGCAGTTTTCTTCATTCCTGCTGTGATTATCATTGCGTGCTACGCAACAATTATCTGCATCATTTGGCGTCACAACAAAGTTTTGCAGGCATCGGATACCTCCAGAGATGAAGGGAAACAACTCTATCCTAGTAAAAATGGTACAACTATCTTACTTCTAATTGCGATGTGCAACATTATAGATAGTTGAATGATATTTTTTTACGTATTTTTGTATTATTCGTTATTTTCTACGTTGCTGAATCTATTACCTAATCATCTTGATTTAAAAAAAAAAAGTGAATATTGCATGTAAAATACTTCAATTAACGCGACTCCACCATGAGGACAAAGTATATAATTCATCCCTAATCACCATAGTCTAAATGAGTTAAAATAAAACTATATGAGCTTATGTATAAATTTATACAAAATTGATAGATGTAATTTACAAAGTTTAAAAAGCAGTCATGATAAAGAAGAAACATTTGTAATGTTGTTTTTTTTCGTTGGTTATGTTATATTGTATACGAGTCAGTTTCTTTTTAATATTTTATGTTTTTCATTTTTACATTACGTCATTGATTTAATGAATTGTTTTTGTCAATTTCAGTATGACTTGTTTAATTCCTAAGTATCATAACTAGCGTAACCTCATGTTTTCATACTGCCCTAAAGTATCTTCAAATATATTTTGAACAGGATTTAAAACAAATGTTTCACCGAGGCCATTCCGGTATCGAGGTCGGGAGACCTCCATGAGCTCAAAAGGTGTCATTCCACAAGCCAAGATAAGGACAATCAAAATGACATTTGTCATAGTTTTTGGTAAATTTTATTTACATTGTTTCCTTTTCTTGTGCGTCGTAACATCTTAAATAAAAGGAAAAGCAATATATCAATGTAGTTCCATATGCATAAGGCATTGATACTTCAGGTTAAGGCAGCAGAAAAATAAGAAATATATTTATAAAGAGAATAGTGATAATAATTGTATCGATTACATGTCATTGTTCACAAAAAATCCTTGTTTATTTCAATTATATTTGTTTTTTTATATTAACAATTACTGCTCTCCCACGTCTGTTGCGATACTATTTCAAATTAAAGAGCAAGTGTATAGTATCTATCAATGATATCATTTAAGTTTAAGACTAAATCAATTATCGACGCCTAATTGACCAAGATAATTTGCTTTTATACACATTATAATTTATACAATTAAGGAGAACATTCTTACAAAGATGGACAGAACATAAAAGGATACTTTAAAGTATAATATAGAGTTGATTATATACATACACGAAGTTGCACTTTTAGACTAATTACAAAACCCTCTGATGTAGAATTCGACCAGGAAAGTAAAAGTGTGTCGGCGTTGTTTCATTGATCATTAGCAAAATACTACACAGGCAACATATGGTCATTAAGACTTGAAAAATGTGACCTTGTCGGATATCAATGACACTTGCGATATATTCAGACTCTGTTTAAAGGATATTATAGATAATAGAGTTAACTAGAGCACATCCTGAAGGCATGGTATAGAGCTAATAATCTTCTGATTGAAGCTACAGGTGGGTCAACGTGACGAAGATACAATAAATATAATAGTCATTGTCTGAGTGGTGTCTTCTTGTACATGGCCGCCAGGGTTAACGTTGATCACTGTGTACTTGTAACAATGTGGTTGTTTGCGCATCGCGGAAATGTTATCTCGCCTAAAGTTATGCCAGAGACTTCGTACTCTAATGGTGTTTCTTGCAATTATATTATCTTTTTTATCGTTTTTATCCAAATGTTGTTGCGCTGTGCTATGTGTCACGTTATTAATATGTCAATATTTTGCAGTTTGAATTTTTACCTCCCAATAAGTTTTTTCCCGAATTTTGTCATTTTTACGTAAGGTACCAAACTATAAGATATAGGATTAATAGAATAAATGTTATTGACAAACGAATAATAGCTTCATAAAACAGTCACCACCTGAATGAAACGGGCATTTAAAAACCAACAAAAAAAAAGGTGACAAACCACGCTCTAGACCGAAACCATGCTCCAAATCAACGTCATCAACAGACTCGTTGGGAAAATGAATTTATAATATGCAAGACTGAAGCCAAAGGTTGGGAAAAAGATAAAATCCTAATGATAATAAAGGCCAAAAAACAGGTTTCCTTTAATTTTTAGAGTAATGTTTAGTCATTTGGCGATTTTTCTATTAAACCTATAGAGAAAATCTTGGCTATGTAACTACGTACTACTAGGGTATTTAGATAACACTTAAATGGGATGATGGATTATATTGAAACATGGTCAACTGTCTTACAGCCAAGTGTGGCAACAATCGATTGTGGTGAAAACTTCATACCCCTTATATTGACAAACCAACAAATTGACAACCCATGTAATTGTGTTACGTGCATAGTAAATTGATTGTACAATCATGACAATTTGAACATAATGCATTGAAAATGTACTTATTTTATTTGCCATAATGTTCAAGATATTTAGGTGTTGTATTTGTCGCTAATGCGCATATGTTTCCCGATCTTATTCAATAGAGGTATATGTATACCTATGTATGTGTTTTCATTCGTGCCATTGAAGAACCTTTAACATTGCGTATATGTAGGTCATAGTCGCTTATATATCAATCGTAAACACATTACTGTTTACCTGGAATTGTTTGTTCCAGTTTAATATTAGCCATTTTCGCGAGAGTGCGAATTAAATATGAAAACGAAAATTTCGAGATACATTGTTTTTAAATCACAAATGAATTTAAGGTGAATTTAACACGTAGCGAATATTAGTTTTGTTGTTAAATGGCGAAAACAACAACGAGTGAACATTTCCAGATATAGAAAATGGCCGATTTATTTGATTTATACATGTATGTCTCTCAAAAAGGTAAACGATAACTATTTAACACAGACTTTGTATGTAATATTTAAAGGTTGTATTTGTTTCTCTTTACAGTATTTTTATTTTGTTGGAGCCCATACTTTGTGTTCAATTTACTAGCTGTTTACAAGCAAGTGGACTTCCGAAGTAAGACTACTCGGGCCGTCTCTACATTTATACAGAGTCTAGCACCATTAAACAGCGCTGCTAATCCTATAATATATGGAATATTTAGTACACGTGTTTGTCATCAATTAAGGTAAGTTATCCCACTGTCAGTTCATCATATAATAATGTTTAACCATTTGAATTAACATATACTTATTTGTTACCGTATTCGACCTGATCAACGCCCAAAATAGCAAAAGTAGAGGGGATGCTTACTATGGGCGGCAGGTGCCAGTCCGTTCTATTGTATAGTTTTAGGATTTGACACTGTGTCCTGCGTTGCTGCGGAGCTGAAAACTATCTACATCAACAGTAACTTGTAATTTATAACAATTGTGTAAATAATGACCACTGGACAGTACTACAATATTTGTTTTACATTGTAAAATGTCAGATGTGAGATTTTATAATAAAGTGAATAACATGCAGGCATATAACGGGCTTGACACTTATGTGTCCACACAAATAAAGCATTGCAATGACATGCCACACTGGGCGTGTTTTTACATGAGCATTGTTTGTTGTATAAATACATAGGCATATTAGATAGTTGAACGACTTGTTAGACTGGCTTCTAGTGCCTCTCACGTTTAAATAATACAATAACCTAAAGTTTTCAAACAGTCCTTTAGAAAAATATTTGTTAGATAGTACCAGACCTGAGGTCCATTGTATTGTCTAGAAATGCATTACATTACAATTACTTTCCAAAAGTGTCGATTACATTACATGTAATTACATTTTTTATTTCATTACAATAACATTGCTTGAGTTATGCATTACATTACAATTACTTTTATAAAAAAAAAGAATTTAAAGTAATCTCCATCCTACCCACTTGATGTCAAATGCAATTGTGATTTCAAGATTTTATTTTACAACACTCAGACACATATAAAATCTACATAGGCTAAAATTAGTTAAAATTGTTCTATTAAGTTCAATACCCCCTTACTATAAACCCAAGCAAATCAAGATTGAATGTGTTCTATCTGTACTTTTTTTTCTTTAATATAAAAGAAACATAAAAATTGTATATTACTTTTTATTTTATTTTATTTCGTTTCCTAAAAAGAAAGGGAATATACCCAAAGAAGAAATAAATAAGGAAACTTCATTATATCTCTATACATATCTCCTTTATAATAACACTGTGTATTTGTCGTCCTAAAACCTCTTCCCACTTATACATTTACAATTATGTAATACCAATAATTTAATATTAGAATGTGAAAATAAACTTTATTTTGTAACTGGCATAATTTGCAAGTCCTAATTGCCATTAACAACAACAGATGTGTTCTTTAAATGCCCTGGGGATGTTACCTTATATAAGGATACTAATTATATAATTGTACCATGAAGCTAGCTAGGGAAACCCATAATATGATTATAGGATTAAGTTGTTTCAACTTGCATATACATGGGTACATACTTGCGTTAATTATATTATTTTTACCTATAGTTTTAATTATAACACTTATTAGAATAAAACATTTATCATTAAATCTATAAAACCTAACATATGGTGAGTTATGTGATTCATTGTGAAATAGTTCCAAAGAAACCTTTCTATTTCAGTGTATATACATGTACATAAAAATATTAATAGCATACACATTATTATAGGTTCGTTTTAAAATAAATGCAAGTCAAAGTGAAATGAAATGAAAAAGTAATGGAAATAACAGGCATATTTTTCAAGTAATCATTACATTACAAGTAATTGTAATGGAAATTTCATCCTTTACAAATTACACTGCATTACATTGAAAAACTGTAATATTACACCTCATTACAATTACAAATTTCCATCACCCCAGGTCTGGATAGTACATGTAACGGAAATTGTGCACCTCACACTTTGGACAAGTTTAACAAAAAAGTTCTTTTTTATTAAACCATACAATTCAATCAATTATATTTTGACATTTTTATGCTCTGAGATTCTCCAAGTATCTTTTTCAAAACATTCATGTTTTAAAGACCAATATTATGCACAGTGGGTTATTTTTATAATAAAAACTTAACACGAAGAAGTCATCTACGACTACCTGCATTATTGGCGGTGTTCTAGCGAAACTCAAATATCTTCATGAAACCACAGATCTAGATCTAGGTTACTTATAATTCTTTGATGAAACTAAGTGTAATATGAACAATTTTTGTTATTGCATTATAATTAAATCACGTAAGCGTTATTTTCAGAAATCGACCAAGACAATACATAACCAAACAAGTAAGCATATTGGCATGATTTGTTGAAATATATTTCAATTTTAGAAACAACCACTACACCATTTAACTGCCTTGTGCATTACAATTTACAAGATTATATACAATCAACTGCTTTGTGGCCCAATTTGACGATTGCGTCAATATAAAGTTTCTTATTAGGACCGTATTACGTAACCAAAAACTGTGAATAAATGTACAGCAATGCTCTCCCTCAATGGATCGTAGCTATTTACAGGACCGTGGGTGATTGAAAGGGAAAGGGAGGATTATTAGGACGAATACAGTTTTTGCCTCAATTCATTTTAATTCCTCTAAAGTGAAATAAATATAACATAAATTAAACACATGCGTCTGTGGACACACTTTATGTGAAATCAATATAACATAAATTAAACACATGCGTCTGTGTACACACTTATGTGAAATCAATATAACATAAATTAAACACATGCGTCTGTGGACACACTTTATGTCACCATTAGAGGAACACGTGTGAAAATAAAATCATATAATCACATTATAAATATTCGTGATATTTTCATTTTAGTATTATATTGGTATATTTTTTTTATTTTTCTGTATACATCTCTGTTTGCCTTTCCTTATTGCGTGTCCATCTACTTACGATTTTTCAAACGCCTTGGTTATTAGAGGTTATCATTTGACAATTTTGATAGCATATTCCTTATCAGCATCTGACCTTGATATCAGGTCGAAGCCTGATAAGAGATATGATATCACACCAGTCATCATATAAATTTATCACAATGTTTTTAAAGTCTGTGTATTTGATAAAACCAAAATAGTAAGACATGAAAAGGTTAAATAGATAGTATTTAACGGTCAAATCTGGAAAATAAGGGGTGTGATATAACGCAATTATATCCCACCCTAATGTTATTCAAGGGCTGATTTAAGATTTGTGGAATTTGTATAATATCGCACAGGCACAATGGCTTATATTATTTGTAAACATATGATGTACACTATTATCAGTTAGAAGCAAGAGAGATATAAGAGGTATTGACACATATCAGCATCATCATCTGAATGCTTAAATCTATTTGGAATAATTAATTATTTGATTTTCAACTTGTATTAATAAGTATATTTAACTTCATGTGCATATACATATTTTTTTTCATTTCAAAGGCGATACAAGATAATCTCAAATATGCTGGATAAATTTAACTGTTGCAAAGTGGAAAAACGAGAAAGCCGACAGATGTCTCTGCAGACGTCGGAGTTTACGAACGTGCATGATGGAACAACACACACAAACTACCGTCATCACTTGACGACGACACCGGATCGAAGTTCAGATATCATGAAAATTTCACAGAGTACCGAAATGTGTGACCTTATTGCCAGCTGTGGAAGGAAATCTTGATAACTGTAGTGACTTTTCATGAATATCATCTTTAAAATGAAACGCTTTAGCACGGACAGTTTATACAATACATTTTTTAAAATGTTGATGCACATTCTATAGTAATAATAATGAATTGTTACCATAATTGTCAGTTTAACATGAAGGGTTTTAAATGGGCAACCGAGACTATGCGTCTTCTATGACGGTTATACTTATTATGATGAACAAAATCAAAGGTTATGATAATAATCAGCTCAACGTGAAGTGTTTATCACAGGCAACGGATAAAGAGTGTTTTTAAAATGCTGTTAAACATTCAAGTGACAGAAATGAAGAGCACCGTATGCAGTGACCTTAGAATTGCAGTTTGCTATTTTACCAAGGGTTGTGCAATATATACAAAAAGTCAATATACTTTATGGACTTACAAAGCCCAGACGTTCTATTGACATTCGTGATATTATACATGTTTTGCGTCATTTGCATTGGCTTTGACCTAAATCTTCGATTTAGCATTTTGTTCTTTTATGTGGACTGTATTAATGTTATTACGACTAGATATTTTTCATCAGAATAACATAAATGCAAAGGTTTCGTACGTTGGGTAATTGCATTTATGATCATTTTCATGAAATGTGGGAATTGAAATGGTCAGGGGAATACATATTGCAATTAGTAAAATACATTCGGGTTTTTTTTGCAGTATCGCAGTTAATTTGGGATTCTGCATTTTAGATTGTTGCAAGAACTGTGGCGAAAATATCAGAGTGAAATTAGTCGCTGAGATAGGCTTCGCGTAGATTATTCTACATGCACATTTCGCACGCTTCAGTATAGCTAAGTTAAACTAAATGTTTTTTTCTTATTTTGTCTTCTTACATTCACCCATAATTAAAAGGAATGTTAGCGAATGATTTGACTTTGAATAGACGCTCTGCTGTAAGCAAAAGGTATTTATATAATGTAATTGAACAAAGGTATAGGAAAAGGAAAGTGAATATAAACATTAGGATGAAATACATTTACAAACAAACAACATCCGCTCCAAACATTGCAGCACCAGAGAGAGAAAAAAGGAATAATAATGACGTCAAAGCAATCCCAAACTAGTTATTCACGAGGACTGATATTCTAAACGATATTCTGAAGCCGGAAGTCCATGGACATAGGCAACAAAAGGAAAACGGGGACGCACACAGAATAAAGAATAAAATATACATGTATTGAAAACATCACGAACTTCTATTAAAAAGCTAGAAGCGAAACCAGAAAGTATACTTCATAATGAATATTGAGTGATAACAATATAAGTAAATCAGCCTTTGTTTATAGGCTAGTTCAAGGCATTTCATTGGTGAATAGTTGTGTAATCATTTAAACAATATCCACTTTGGAGTGTGGACGTTTGCATATTGACCACTATACTTGTTGTGTTTGGATTATGTATTACATTTACAGGGACACAACGATGCATGAGTCATACATTTCCAGCATTTTGGCATCATCTTAGAGTGTGTATTTGCTTGCGAAATTGTTGTACTTGGCTAAGTGTTCAATACCACATTATAAATATTATTTGAAAAAAACACATCTGTAGCTCAATAGCAATACATAATAAAGCTATCTATAAAAGAAAAAGATTTAATGTCCCAGGTTTCAAGATGTTTTATAAAACATGGACAGAAATTGAATTTGTCGTAGAGTAAAGTGAAATGTTATTAACTTTGTTTCAGATAAATATATTGATATCATTAGCTTAATCAACCGTTTCATTGCTGTCCGAAGCCAAGGACATTCATTTAATGTCAAACGATTTCCTAGAGAAATTTGCCTTTAACTTGCAACTCAATCAAAAGAACGACAAACAATTTTTGCAAATTGAGATATGTTGGAATTAAATTCTGAAGAATACATCTTATGAAGTAGTATATTTTAAAATCCGAGCAAATTTATTGTGAACTTGAATTTTATTCACAGAAATTGGATACATAATTATGTATTATTCGTATATATGTTAATCCAAACAGATATTTCCTAAAATTGTCGTTAGTTTTAAAGTTGCATTTAATTTGGTTGGCAGCCAGTTAATAATAAAAGTTGGAAAGACAGGAAATTGTTAATTTTTCAATATAATTGTATACGATATATGGCATAAGGCTTGATCCAAATAATTCACAAAGAATAAACGATTAATTTGAATGCAGCAAAATTTAATGAAATGCTGCAGTTTATATAAAATTATTCGACAAATTAGTCCATTATCATCATTTCATAAGAAAATATTACATCAAAAGAAGAATTTGAGAATTTAATTATCGTCATGTCGGTATTTAAATAAGTGGAAGGGAAGATTTGATGTCATTATTGTCTTAAGGTTTTACATTGCATGCATACAATTATTCTGCTTTTGTATTTTTCTCAACTCACGTTCAGCTGATGAATAATATAAATAGAAGCATGTGCTCAAGAGATGTAACAGTCCTTTGTTGATGAGCGTATAACATTTGTTTTCCCTTTTATAAGATGCTCATTTCGAAGAGGAATTTATATTTTATGTATTTTATGTCCTAGAGTACTGCATATCAATGAATTGTTGTTCTTTCTATTGCTATCCTCGATGAAGGATTAAAAAGTTGAAAACAAGTTTTTAAATGAGAACACATTATAAGTTTGTTTTTCAATATCGTTATATTGTTTATTTCGTTGTTATGTTTGATATGCTGGCAGACATAATTGCAAGTCATACTCCGTGTCGATAGAAAGGACTGTCAGTATATTATGGTTAAATAATTTACCTTTCAATCGATTGTGTCAAAACTTTTTTTGTATTCTGCTTAAGATTCCAATTACACACTTAATACCAATTTGCAATGTTATCCGGCTTCATTTAAAAAATTTGCGTATATAAAACTATAGAGAAAACTCGTCTAACTACCTGGAAAGTAGTAGAGAGTCAGTATTTTGCATCTTTGAAACAATCGATCGGAAGGTAGGAATTGTTAACTCCAATGTATGGACATAAATTAATTGACATGGATTGCAATAGTGCTTAAATGTTATTCATGCCTTAATACCCCCTTGCACATTTTTGAGTATGTTAATATTACGTATTTGTACTTGTTGTAAATTGTTTTGTTAAATATCTAATTTTTTTATTGAAAATAAATTGTGAAATTTAAATTATGTGTTTTACTTTGTAAAGATATATGGAGATATAAATGTCAGTTATATTACTACTGAGGTGTGGTTTTTGTCCTTCATTTACATCGGAATTTTTGCTATTACCCTATACCCTCATTCACGTTTTGCCTTCGCTTCGTAGGTTTGATTAATTGGGATTTTGTCTACTGCAAAAACCAAAAACATTCTCTTTAGAGCGACAGTTGACGGCTTTTTCGTATACGTAGCTAGGCCTGGAATCTGAGACGAGATTTTTTTACGCAGAGTGTTGGTTGTCCGCGTATGTATGTACATATCATATATACTTATTGTCTTTTCCAGTTTGCTAATTTGTATTCATATTATCAATGTTATAAAGACATTTAAGACACGTTTCAAAGCTATACAATTTAAACCCATTTGATCATAAAATGTATGAGATAACAACTCGGTTGTTGGTCCTTCAAATGGCATATTCGATAAAGGTTTAGTCTCCCATGGCCATAAGTCTCATTTTTAGATGACACCCGTGTATAAGTGCGAAACATAATCTATACTTAAAACTCAAAAGGGACATACAAACCAAAGCCATAAACATATTGATTGGGTTGCCTAATGTTGGCAAGTAACCCTTACGTACCACTGTAGATAGAAGAGCAATATTGATACCATATCAAACTTACATACATTTAATAAACTTATTGTGTAAAGCAGGAAGTGAGAAGGTCAAGCTTTCATTAACAGACTAAACGATACCTAAAATAGTAAATCGAAAAACCAACATGATATTCTAAGGCCGTAATTCCATGGACATTGGCAAACAACAAGAAAACGCCGGACGCACACAGAAAAATGAACCAAACATACATTCATCAACCATATATGGAAACATCACGAACTTCTATTAAAAAACTAGAAGCGAAACGAGGTGCTAGCGATATGGTAAGCGTTTCCTGTTACACATGTGTCACCCGCTGCAATTCATCCGTGTCATTCCGGTGTATGGTAACCTTTCCCACTGTTTAAAAAGGAGCAAGTGTTACCATAAGAAATAGTCACAGTTATGGTAACGAAGAGCAAGGAGAAAAACCATTAACAGGAGAGGAATAGAAGTAGCAATATCATCATTAAAGCAGAGCGGTAAAGATAGGGCGACGAGGAGTAAATACCCCCCCCCCCCCCCTTTTTTACCGTGCAT
>JAUMGZ010183506.1:0-13810 GCA_032359645.1 Pododesmus macrochisma | reverse complement strand
CAAAATACGCATCAAACACAACAATTTAGAATACAGGTAAGTATAAAACTGTATCTTCTTAGGTCCGAAACTCAAAAATGACTATTGCTCTATGCTAGCTATATTGTAACGTTCATGCATGGGGAACCAAGGTTTTCATGGCTTTTCTCTAGGGTCTAGAACAGATTGCGCGTTTGGAGGTTAAGCTAAACACTATTTATTTCCTACACTTATATAACCTTACACATTTTTGACTTCTCCAAAACCACTTGACCAATTCAAACATATTAATTTGGTAGGACCCACCCTTAGGGGAAGGGAACTGCATATGTGTTTAAATGATATAATGATAGATCTCGATCATTAGGAGGAATTTGGCAAACTTCAAAGGTTCTCTTATAAACTTCTTGTCTCATGCGGGAAGTGGATAGGTTGATGCCTCATAAACCGGTTTAACCACACCACCTGATATGTTCTGGTTGACCGTCCAACATCGGTCCTTGTATAATTATTCTTTAGGATTGTTGTGAGGTCAACTAATATCTTTTATTCTGATGTTAAACTGTTTGATGCGGTTATCAATGTCTCTCGATCGTTGATTCAACTCATCCTGTTTGATACATGTAAATAATCGGATTGTTCAAACCAGATGAACGTTAAGACCCAAAATGCCACTTGTCTCTTGCCAGTCATAATATTAGTATTTCCATGTACTTGACCACCTTATCGCAGGAAAGGTTTAAGTGTCTTGATGACCTGTTTAATTACTATTTCTGATAGGATTACCAAGTCCGAGAGGTAAGGAGGTAGCTAGAGGCCAGCCAAAGACCAGTTCGTTGTCTGCACACTTCTACATTTGCTAATTGTTGCAATTCTATATTTCGTTATTATGATAAAATGTATAATTGTTCTTCATTTTCACTGCAATATTGTTTTGCTTTGATTTTTATTATGTTAAAAATGATGCTGCTTTACTCTGTTCTGTATTATAGACTGGCTAAGCTGCCTCTAGCAAACGAAAGGTACTTTAAAATGATTTTACATGAAAAATAGACATTTACTGACTTTTCATAAAAACATACATAGACTTTGCACCTTTCACCTTTATCATAATAAAAGTATTATAATGCCATGCAATTGTTGTTACATGTGTTACTTATGTTTCTCAACAGCCTATGGAATACATGTCTACTAGGTCTTTAAAACAACCTACAAAGTTTGTATAATGGAGGTAATTAGCACGAGCTTATTGGCTTATTTATTTTATTTTAATAAACTGTTTTTATAAATATCGTGTTTTGACCTTTTTTCCAACCGTTACAGAACGAACTCTTTGACTGGTGAAATTCTATTCTCTTTGAAAGATAAAAAAGATCAATCAATGACGAGTGCAATATGTAACCGCAGAAGAAATTTCGTCATTAATTAATGATGTAAAACGTTTTTTTTTTTTGGTTTAATTTAGAAAACACTGTAGTTATAAAACATTCAAGATAGGTCGAGCATTTACAACAAGCAGATTTACAAAAGTTCTTAATACCTGAGATAATCGTATTATTGTTTCATCAGGTGCATTACTTGTGCCCGTTACCAAAATCCGCTAAAAAGTTTCTTATTTCAATCACATACACTAAATGCGGATATCCACAATCGTTTACCATGATATAAAAGAACAAAACGAACATATTGAATTTTGGCGATGTCAAAAACAGGATTTATTTACCGAAGTTGCAGGTCGGAAAGACCATTATGCCGTTGTATTAGATTTTGGTAAATCTTAATACCGACCACATTATATATATTTTACTTCTTTTAATTTGTAGAAATGATGCATAGGGAGCATACGTACTTGTAAGCATGGTATAGAATTTAGGTTTTCAATTTAAAGTTACTTACACACCAACGAATACTAAATTTTGCTTGTTTTTTAATTTATTTTCAAAATGGTTATTTTTTTAAGTATGAAAACTTTTCGTTATTAATCAAACCTGAAGCTCGTGTATTTTTACCATATACCAAATTTAAAAATGAAACTGTTTCAGTAGGTTCACGTTTTGTGCACAAAGTTTTGAAATATACGTCTAATACTTAACAGTACTAAATACAAAATATTGAATACTTTTCAGGCGAATTTTCTCACGATAAGTAACTATACATACATGTAAGCTGAACATGTTTAAGTGGTCCATTTGAAATAAGCAAACGTGATTGTATTCGCAGCTATGATAACGTTGAGAGAAATAGACCTTTGTCAGAATTCAGCTCATTATATTGGTACAATATAGTACATTGTATTTGTGTCGTTAGATTAAACCCGACAAGAGAAAGACGAGAGCAAATAAATCGTACTTATCACTGCTAAGGCACTTATAAATTGTGCGTTAGCAAAGTAAAATTATGTGTTTGTCATTAAATGATATTTGTAGAACCTATATAAATGGATCTTTTTTGTTCTCTCTAACCGTTGATGCATTTTAGAATTTTGTATAGATTTATTTGCTTTAATTTCCAAACTCTTTCTTTATTTTCTCAATGCCATACACATGAATATGGGACACAGGTAGTTATTTGCTTTGCTGGATAGGCAAATTTCGAGTTATATTCAAAAGAAATGGATAGAAGCGTACAAAAAGATAACAGTTCGATCGTTCAATAATACCGTATGTTTGTTCTGTCATTTCAACAGCCAAAGATGCATTTACGATCAAGTGCAACTAAAATATTCATGTTTTAAGTATTCTTCTTATTTACATAATTCAAGGTAGAGCATACGTTAAAATTAACTAAAATAGTTCAGGCATACGTGGAATAAAAGACATGAATAAAGTAATAAATTCGAAAAACAGAGACGATATTTAAAAGATAAAAGTCCATGGTCATTGGCAAATAAAAGTAAAAACGTAGGATGCATACAGAAAAAAGAACAAGATACAATAATTAACTAAAATAGGAAACATCACGAACCTCTATTGAAAAACTAGAAGCGAAACCAAGTGGTCGCGATTGTTTTAAACGTTTAATGTTAGACATGTGTTTGCGCCGCGATATTGCGTGTCATTTCATTATATGGTACCCTTTTCATTGTAAAAAAAGAAACAAATGTCACTTCTATCGTAACGAAAGGGTAAAGGAGAAAAAAACATTGACAGGATAAAATAGAAGCAGCAGAGTTCACGAAAGCAAAGCAGTAAAGACAGTAAACAATATTAGTTTTTTGGATTATTGACAGGTAATATGGGCTCAAATTACCTGCATGGAAATTTTCAGGCAGGTAATATGAGCCCATGTCACCTGTCAAGAATCCAAATAACGAATTTTTCATACTGCAAAGCCTTTTATTGGCGTGTTCTTTAATCCAATCGAACATTTGCTAGGACAATTGTACAACTGAGATATGCTGTATACTAAGTCTTGCAAAATGAAATACACATTTACATTTAATAAGTCATAAAGTAAAGATATCTTAATTTTCTATTAATTTGCTTTCCATTTTAAAAAAATGGCACGTTCATCCTTTTATTATAGAAAGTATATGAATATAAGCAGATTACGGTGCCTTTAACGTTTCTTTAAAATAATGTTGCGAAACCCCAATGGTAGCCTCAATTTTCGCTATTATGACGTCATTTTGTATTGCGGTCAACGTGAGTTTGTTGATGTTTGTGCTCCAGTTTCCACTCTTGAAATATCGGGAAGCATATTTTCCTTCAAAATCTAGCCACGGTGACTAGTGTGTTAGTGGTTAGTGTCACCAAATTCGTCAAACAAACTGGACATTTCGATTCCACAAATGACATCCAGAAAGTTTGTTAGCGCTGGAAACCTCTACAGTGTCAATGTCAGCGGACCATCACAGATGAACGACTGAATACTACTGGTCCAGTAATGCAAGTCATATGGTATGAAGTGTTACATTTTTATGAGTTTGACGATATTGATAGTTGAGAGGGCACCCTAACAGTAAATTTTGTTTGAAACAGCATTGCAATATGTCCGAAACACGCTGCTAAACAGCATTCGACGAGACACTCTTTCAGGCCTTGCTTACTATGTTTTCAAGACTGACGAAATTTTGCTTTTGAATTGTGTGTACAAATGTTCGCAAAATATACACCCAGACTAAATTTATTATATTTCGAATTACGTTTTATAACAAGTAATAACTCTGATCTACTTCTGGAATCGGTTAACTCTTGCAATATTCAATAGTATTTTTGGTTACTCAAGCGAAGCGTGAAACAAGATGGCTGCCTCCCATTTTTGGTGTAAAAGGAACCGTTCATGTCGATTTTTCGTAGAAGATTTAAGTATTAGGCAGAAGACCCAGTGTCAGTGGTGTCTTTAATTTTGTGTTCCGGAGGTTATATTATGTCCATGTTATCACCGAAATGTTTATAATTAAATGTCAAAACATCATCTATGTAACAAAACGTAAAACGTAAATGACTGTGTCAAAGTCTTTTTCTCGGAACTGAGTAATTTTTAAGTATACTCAGTCTCATATGAATATAGAAATAGGTCCGCTAGAAGTTGATCCCTGTGGGAATTCCAATAGATTGCTTGAAAACCTTGCCTCCAAATACAACAAACATGTTGTTGCTAAAGTTCAGCATTCTAGTTGCATCCGAATCACATTTAACAAAGTATGCAGTCGTACACATAACTACAATGTACTTATACCTTCGATTTTCTGTTTAACTATTAAAAGCATTACAAATGAGATTTTTGAATCTTGAGTTTAACAAAGCATGCGGTATAGTAGACCCTGTCCCTAAATTGCCCTACCCTAGAGGCAAAACGATAGACCAAAAAGCCACGAATTTCACAATTTTTGTAAAGGATCTCTTGGACATTAAGACCATATATAGTATTTGTTTCCAGAAAGTCTCTGAGTAGAGAGGAAGAATTTTAAAAATGACATAATTTAATGATTTTGGCCTAACACCTAAATTGCCCCATCAATTGAGGCTGAACAGTAGACCCCGTGGCGATTGATTAAATCATTTTTGTAAAGGGCCTCTTAGACATTAGCATTTGTTTAAAACAAATTCTCCAAGTTGAGAAGAAGATTTTTAAAGACAAGATTATTTTTTTATTAGAATATTCGTGATGTTTCCTTTTTTAGTAACTAAATGCATATTTTGGTTGTTTTTCCTGTGTGCGTCCAACGTTTTCTTTTTGTTGCCCATGTCATTAGACTTTTAAATTTACGGCTTTAGAATATCGTTTTGGTTTTTAGTATGTACTGCTTTAACGGTTTCACCCCGGTCCAAGGGCCCCACGGGGTGGGGATCATGAACAGTACAAATTTGATTCCCTTGTGTCTACTGAAGCTGCATACACACCAAATTTCATTGCAATTGGGCTAAAGGTTTCTGAAAAGAACTGGAAAATGTGAAAAGTTTACGGTCGCACGACGCACGACGGTCAAAAAGCGATAGCAATAGGTCACCTCGAGAAAAAGTCTCATGTGACCTAAAAGGGAAACATCACAAACTTCTATTAAAAAAAACAAGAAGCGAAACCAGATGCTCGCGATATAGTAAGCGTTTCCTGCTACACTTGTGTCAACCGCCGCGATGCTTTCGTGTAAGTAAGTGGGAGTACCATGTGCCCCATCTTAGACAAGTTCCTTAAACAAACATTAAAAATAATATGTCTTACAAACAAAGTCAATGTAATTAGAAGCTTTTTCTACTGGAACAGCAATATATTTATCATGTATCTCAGTCATGTCTTAAATTACTTTTAGATCGTTAAGGACATACTTTACATTTTGCACTCATGGAGCAATGCAGCATATGACTTAATTTTTTGTTATAGGCAAAAAGCAAGTTATCGCCATGCCATTATATATATATATATAATTAGTGTCTGGTTTGTTGTTTTTATTTAAAATTTAAATATTCTACTTTAAAATTGAATTAGACATAGTCTTAATTGTTTATGAATTCATGAATTGGATATTTTTTGTTTATATCTGAACGTACTTAAAAACAAAATTTATTAATGCAGTTCTATTCTACGAATAGATTGTCAACAAATTATGACAGACACTGTAAAAAAGGTTTTTAAAAAAATGACATATTTTAAGTTAGTAAAAAAGAAAACACACAATACGGGGGAGTTATCATTGCAAATCATTTTAAGTACTGTCATAAAACGATTCGTGTTTGTGTAAAATTTAATATAAAAATATGGATAGCGATAAATTGTTAAGAATTTAAGTAGCTATTCACTTAATGTCACAATTTAAAAAGATAATTACAAAATTTCAAAAATATCAAATGCACCATTCTCTGATCTTAGAAAGTCTTGATTATTACGAGTAAGAAATAATTGACAAAGATAAAGTCGTGTCTAGATAGTAATTAAATGTTTGATGTCAAACTATGGTGTCAAGAAAAACAACATGTTATTAACATTGATGATATAGTCGTTCAATTCTATAGAACTAATAACATTGATTTTTAGGTTAAAATTGTGTTAACATGAATTTATTTTGAAACAAATAAAAATTAATCTACATATTTGGTCTTTCGTTGATAAAGTTGTACATTACAATAAACTTTTTCTTTGACTTGTATGACTGTTTGCACACATGTCTATGTTTGCTAGAAGGAACATTACAGGTACGCAAATAATTTTATGATGAAATATATATGTCGTATACTCGCGGTACTTAGTCATCGTTAACAAAGAAAATCCCAGACAAAACTTTCAAGATATTACGATGATGATCCAAAAGCTTGCAGGATAATTGATTATTTCACTAAGTATCGCATGTTAAACTAGTTTTAACGCAGAAAGTTAGTTTCGTTATTACCGCTTAAATATCTCTAAAAATACAGTTCTTATTAACTCATGGCAACGTGTGCAATTATGTTAACAAAAATAGTAAATCGCATTTATTTAATTGTAAAATTACATTTATTAAACCACAGTGAATATTTTCTAGAAATACAACACATTTAGTCAAATAAGACAACAATAAGAGAATTTTCACAGTAAAGTGTCGTCAAGCGATATGTATATCTGAATTTTTTAAGAATGTGGTGTTATAAACATAAACACCAGCCAAACGTCTATTTAGTATAACTAAAATACACTAATTATTCTGAATTTTGTTTAAAATTAAAAACTAAGAATAATTAAAGAACTTAAAGTATTCAAGGCAAAATAAGACTTTTGACGCTCACAAAACACATGAATAAATAAAGACCAATATAGATATATGAAACATAACTTAAAGGTGTTGCATAATGAACACCTAAGGCAATGAGTAATTACATTGGACGATTTTAGAAATAAAGGCATTATTATGTATAGTATATGCTTTATAAAGATAAACTATACCAAAAGTATTTTTTTAAACTTTGTACTATTGGTTTTTAATGCGTCATTTATCGACGCTATGTTTGCATTCATATTTAATTTCATTACGTTTCATTTTTTAAAATTGTTAACCGTAAACATATTACACGTGATAAAAGCAATGTTGCCTGAACCTATTAAATCCACCGAAAGCGCATCAAATCTTACATTTAGATAGTAGCTTTGTATATATAGCCTCCACCTCGTTTCTAAACTTTCTGTCGTGAAAACAATATATTATCGGGTTTAATACACTGTTGAAGTAATATGTCCTCAGGCAAAGTTGGTAAATAACTCGATATTCACTGTACCGAAGAGGCGAAGGAACGATGGAATCTGCAACCTCTAAAACCAGATAAGGTAAAAATGAAACTATATAAAGAATTGCAATTAGAAACAAAATGTTTGTAACTTTCTTATTGTTCACATGCGTTATTGACGTCTGGCTAGCCCTTGATTGTTCCGTGTCATTACCTCGGATATCACAATTAGCGGTTAGAGTTAATGCAAGTGATTGTTCCCCTTCAATAACTCTTTGTTTCTGTCTTGAACTTTCCTTTGCTGTGACATTTAATACTTTAACGTGTGCATCGCATTCGTTGTGGGGCAATGTCTCTCTGTATTTTGAAATATTTCTTGACGATTCAGTAGAATATGATGATGAATTTGACTCCTTGTGAAACCTGCCTGAATTTGTTATTGTATAAATATTTTTATCTTGTGATGATAAACCAACCATTAATTTGCGGTTTACATTTTGTGACCGTATCTTTTGTCCTATACAAATAAAGATACCAACAATTAGTGCAGAGTTAAAAAGAAATATTACTATCGATGTCATAGAATAAATTGTTCTATAAATACTTCTCTTATATGCGTCACTTGTAGTGCACTCCATACCTGTTATGTTACCCGATAATTTAACCGTCCTTTCTCCTTGAAAAATTCCAATTGGAACTGAAAGGCAACATCCAAGTAATATCGCTCCTGAGCATAGATACTTTACTCTCGTCACAGTTATATTAGGTTTCAAAACCTTGCAAACACGTCTGTGTCTCTCAACTGCAATGGTCACCAAGAGGAAAGAAGAAGATGAATTCACAGCCATGTTCGTGTAGCGAATCGTCTTGCAGACATTTGTGAGAGAAAACGTGTATGGAAATGCCATCAAAACCGACTCGAATGGCATAGTGACCAAACATGTAATGATATCCACTGTCGCCAAATACAAGATAAACACTTTAAATGTAGAGTTTTTTTTATACTTCCCCTTGCACACGATAAACACGTGTAAGTTACCTACAAAGCCAAGAACGATCATGATACCAGAATATACAACCACGGGAAGCAAAAGAGACGCTTCAGATGAGTTCAAATCTTCTAGTGTATCATTTTGTGGCAATTTCCTTGCCATACTAATTGACATTCTTATTAAACTCTTAAACTTGATTACATGAATTATGTTTTTTACTAATGTTAAGTATTTACCTTAAAGTTTGAAGATACATTATTTGAAAACCTACTTAAGTAATTCCGTTGTAAGAATGGCACTTTTTGTAATTCAACAAACAGTCAAGCTATTGTGTGATAATACATCGACCAAGAGCTATTTACAATGTGAATTGCAACTAGTATGTTCCAAGTCTGTGTGTGAAGGTAAAATTAAATTTGTTGCTGAATATTCAATATAATTGCCCGTGGCAATACGTTTAACCATTCAAATTAATCTTAAATAAAAGAAATAAATCGTATATTGCGGGGTATCTAATCGATCCCGGTTTTACCGTGTGCGTGTATGCTGATGCACTCTATCTCAAACGATATACCTTATGGGACCCTATAAATGTTGTTATATTGACTTACCTAATGTGACGCAGCATTCAAATATCCAGAGGTCTTTTCATTTGCAAAACAGAAAAAAAAGTTGATATGACCAAACACATAAAATACATTTGAAAACCAACAATAGCCTCACCAAGAATAATCAGCATCAATCTAGAAACATTAGCTTAACCAGTGTGATAAAACGTCTGAAGATTATGCTTTCCAGCTGAATAACTTAGCATTAAATACACAATGTATTTCATGTTCCAAGCAATTAATTATATTCCAATCTACAACATTAGTACATGGACCGATATGGAGATTATCTTAATCTCAAGGGAAATTATGTTGTCTTCACGTTGAATTTAGTTTTTTGGTTGGTTTGACATAAATTGTAATGCCCAAAAAGAAACAGTCTCAATTGGCTGGTTAGTTCTTGAGGCGACTTTTTGATGAAGCTATTGTTTGAAAAATAGCGTTTGTTCTGTTGATCCTATTTCTTCTTGTTTTATATTTTTTTCAGAAAATCTCTCAACAAGAAAACGTAGAAAACGTATTAACCTGTCTATATGCACATGACAACCCTTGTTTGTATGTTATATTGATACATGTAAACGTATTCACTTCTTTAGTATGCAGATCAATCTACATTAAAACAAATTCAGTCATCTGTGACAGTGTACATACTTTTATCAAGAATTCGAGTTGGTTTCGCTAACATGGTTCATACATGTACTAACAACAACCCCCATCCGTACACCACTACCGCTACCTCTTCCTTTCACAATCCATTCATTTTTAAACGAAAAGAAAAAATGCAACCATGATTGTAAAATATATTTAATTTATTAGCCATCAAGTGATGTGTATTTGACTTTTAATTGTATGTATTGTAAAAGGGCCACCTAAGTTAAGATAACGTTTGCCCGATCCCATTGTCAATATTGGTTTACACTAAAATATAAATTTGTCTTACTTGTTTGCCCCTCCCTTTCTGTTTTGTAACATATCTAGCTAGATACTGTTTCCCCTGCATGCATTCTGTCAATAAAATTTATGTTTTCATTGCCATACGCTATATTTGATGGCTGATGTTTAAATTAAGACATAGTGCAGAGTTTTTTGTGTTCCCAAGCACATATTATTTTCATATATGGTTTTTTCTATCGTTTTTATGTATGTTTCCACTATAGTACAGAAATTCCGTTATATCAATACTTGCACCGGTGGATACCGACACCGAAGGGAAGTAACTCTTTAATAATATAAAAATGCTATCTGACATTTGCCTCTAATAAATATGATATTTATAAGAAGAAAGTAGCAATACTCTGTGTGAGACATCCCCCGTCCCAAACCCCAGCTATATCTTTGAAGCAACCGTCATTAATGGACGCTATAGAGAAAATGAATTTGAAATAGATAATTATTCGGTAAATCAATTTCACATACATGTACATATATGTAACATGTTCATTGAAAATACTTTTCAAGGTTTTAACACATTTCAATGTCAACCTTTTGTAAATCTATTTGTATCGGGAAATTTGGTAAATCACATATAAATTTCCATGCAACTATGAAATTTACAAAAATAGATATTATTGATTCCTCACAATCATGCATCAGTATAAAGGCAATTACCATAAAAAGTAATTATTGTTATACGTCTTCTACATTTTTGTAAACTTGAAATTATGTAATGTGATTGGCACTTGGTCACGAGTTGATTTGGTTATACTTCCATTCACGGAGCGTAATTCATTTAAACAGAGGAATTCTTTTATTTAAGGAGGTACATGTAAGATTCAGAACCTGCATTAAAATCGTCAAAACGTTCCGGAAACGTTCACCTACATAATGCCTTAAATGGCACTATGCCTATACTTAAATATATGTGGTCTTTAAGAATCTGCCGTATTTTAACCACCGGTGTCTGCCTAGTGCTGCACAGCCACGTTCAATTTCGTTTTATTAATCGCCATTTGTAAATACGTAAATTCCGTTTGCTAGTTTAGATTTTTATTGACAATTGATGTTAATTGTTGAAATACTCGACATCTAAATGAAGTGTATGTATTAAATCATTAGTATATTCCTTTACTTAAGAGTTCGTGTTCATGTTGGTACATGTATAAGGATGGTTGAGGTCTCATCAACCGGTTTAACCCGTTACGTGTTGTGCGACATTCCTAAATCGGTAAGTAAAGATAACTAGTTGTAACGTCGATTTATTTCCAATATTTTCTATATTTACTGTATATATAGTGGTGAACTTTGACCCCGAAATGCATAACGTTGTTTTACCCCAGGGTCATACCTTGAACAAAATTGGTTCCCCATACCCTTCCGTTACTAAATACCAAAACAGTAAGATCTAGGTCATCTAATTTATACGATATGTAAATGTTGTCATCTACAACACTATTACATGGACCGATAAGGAGATTCCCTTGATCTCAAAGGAAATTAATTTGCCTTCACACTGGATTTTATCTAACAACAATACTACACTAACTTTATATATATATATAATTTGATGATTCAAATAAACCCTTCAACAAGAAAACGTGGAAAACGTATTAACTTGTGTATATGTAAATGAATACCCTTGTTTGTATTATATTTTTATTTGTCTAACTCATTTGCCCATCACCTTTCTGTCTTGCAACAGTTTCTTGATATATGCCTAGATCATGTTCCCACTGAATGCATTTTTCTCTTTACTGTTTGCATTGTCATTAGCTCAAATTGGTGGCTGATATTTGAATTAAGGGTGTACTAACTTCAGCATTTTAGACGTCGTAAACCATTCTAATGTTGTTATTTTTAAATATAAAAACATGAAATATTTTGTGAAAAGAAATATATATCTGCCCTTGAAATATAATAACTAGCGTAATAAATCCTCTTTTGAAAATTAAAACGTCTGCAACCAAACCATTGAAAGTTGTCGTAATATCTTGAACACTATCTAGAGAATTTTGATTCCGTGGCTTAATGGTAGAACGCCAGACTCGGAAGTCTCGGAATCTAAGGGTTTTTCAGGGTCCCACGTTCGATCCCCACAAGGGACCTTGATTTCTAATTTTCTTTTTCAACACTTTTTATATTTTGTTCATGATATTTCTGCATATATTTTATAATGTCAATGTGTTTATTTCATAAAATCAAAATTATAGACAAAAGAAATGACAAAAATACAAAACTCTTGAATATAGGACTTAAAGCATCAGAGGAAATTTAATCCCCTCTAAAATTATTTTTCTGACATGTTTTTTTTCTAGCAATGATTTTTGTAAAATGTTGGTCTTAATTTTTGACACTTTTCATGCAAACAAGAGTTCTAATTACAATTCCATTACTTTTTATAACACTAAACATTATTTACTACCTAAAATATGTATATTATCAAATTTTCATATATTACATAGGTGGTGCTGCATGACTCAATGCAAGCCAGTTCTGTAATTTTTTCATTTCACAATTTAAAAGCCTACGAAATGTTGATGATAACTGTACATTACGTTTATTGCAAATGTTTTATTGTCTTTTGAATTTTTTGCATTAATTATTTGTGTTATTTTTAATGTCTCCTTCAACACAATAGCCACGGGTTACCCCCCCCCCTCCCCCTTTAATTCAATGGCTAATTAAATAAAATTTCTGACATGGATTTCAAAAAGGAATTCTTTTTTATCATAAGAAGTATTCATACTTCAGTTTCATTGTACTTTTATGCAGTTCTATTTACAAAAGTTTCAGGATCGTACTACCTTAAGACATAGTGCAGAGTAAATGGTGTTCCCAAGCACGTGTATTTCATATATAAGCAAGATATATCCAGGCGGATCTTGACGCTTAACTCCAATTTATTTCGAAGATATTAAGACTAAACCCTCTCACAAGGAACAACGATGATGCGTAGATTTATTTAATAATCATTGCTTATCCCTTTTTGTTTTTCTTTTAGGCAATACGCGGACGACAAAACAACTTGATGAACGATTTTAAAATAAATTCACATACATAAATTACTTTCCAAGGTTTTCAGACAATTTCCATGTCAACGTTTTGTGAAAATCTACTTTATAAAGAAGTTTTATAAATTTCACAAAATAATCAAATTGATTAGTTGACATAGTTGACATTTATTGATTAGTTGAATTGATTAATGGATTGGCCTGCAGTCATATTGCGATATCGCATACTCACGTAGTGAAGTGAATCAGATGTGGATACTCAAAAATGAAAAAAAAACCTTATTGAGAATCTAAATCACAATCGCTATCATCCATATCATCAATCAAAACATACGACTTCTTTACACTATCATACCGCATGCTTATCTAAAATCGAGACTCAAAGATCTTGTATGTCATGCTTTTATGGGTAAAACAAGCAATCACAGTAAATAATATAATGTATAAATACATTATAGTTAAAAGCACGAATGCATGCTTTGTCAAAGGCGATTCGGACGCAAAACAAAAATACACTGAAGACGATGTTGTTAGTATGCGAAAGTTTAATCGACAACATATTTGTTGAATTTTGGGGCCAGGTTTTCCAGCAGACTATTGGAATTCCCATGGGGACTAACTGCGCTCCGCTACTAGCGGACCTATTTCTG
>JAUMGZ010183495.1:0-13810 GCA_032359645.1 Pododesmus macrochisma | reverse complement strand
ACATAACAGAAAAAAATCTATGCAATTATTGTGCAGAATTCAGTAACAAATTCGGTGTTAGCAAGTTATTTCGTTTTCCGAGCACTGCTTGCATAAAAACCTGCTGGTCCAGGGTGGTCTTTCCCCAAACTAATCCCGTCTGTCGTCCGTCGTAAACATTTCATCTTTCCGATTTCTTCTCCTAAACCAATGAACCAATTTCATCCAAAATTTACATGAGGTATCTCTAGGGAAAGGGGATTCAGATTAAAGGGGCTGGGTCCCCAGGGGGCACCACTAGGGAGCAAAAAGGGGAAAACTTGCCAAAACTTTAAAAATCTTCTAATAAACAAAAATGCCTAGAGGTTAATGTTTTGGCATGAAGTAACTTTAGGGCATTGAAAACTTAATTTATTAAAGGCATGACTCTGGGATTTAAAATATGTTTGGCGTTTTGAGGTCAAAGTTCAACACTATATAAAGCAAACATGTTAACTTTTCACAGTTTTGACTTTTTGTCGAACACAATTGAACTAATTTCATCCAAACTTTGGGAGGGAGTTCATATTTGTTCAAAAAATGGGGCTCAGCCCCCAGGGGCGCCACTTAAGTGACAATTGTGGGTAAAATTTGACAGAATATAAAAAATCCTCTCCTAATAAACTAGATGACATAGAGCCTAATGCTTTGGTTTGTTGTATCTTTAGGGAATGGAGAACCAAGTTTGTTCACTTTACTGGACCAATTTCATCGAAACAAGGTAGATGTCATCCTTATGGGAAGGGGGTTCAGATTTGTTCATATGACGGGGCTCAGTACCCAGGTAGGGTCAATTTGAGGCCGAAATCGGTAAAATGTGATAACATTTAAAAATCTTCTTATAAACTAGACGGCTTAGTGCTTAATGCTTTGGTTTAAAGTAACTTTAGGGCATGGACATTTATCTTATAAAAACAATTACTGCGGTTGTTTATGTAAGGTAGTAAAGGTTATTCTAACAAGTCAACCACGTGACACTACATTTTCAAGCGTGTAATATACAGTGATAATGTGATATCATGTATATACATTACAATATACACGCAATGCATTGTTTAACGAGGTCGTTATTATATAGAAACAAGATAATAAAGATAAAACAGAAACAATATAGATATACTAAGAATATGTGAATGTGCGCAGTTTAGTTCTCCTTTACTTATTTCATTTTTAAAATACCCATAAGCAGAAAAATATAGACATTTATTCTGAAATCAAATCGCCAAATAACCATAAGTAAAGTAAACTTTCATGAAAATATTGTCGTGTCAAATTGGTTGGGTAAGCCTCCTCAACAATAAATTGAGAGTTATCTGGCATACATGTACAAGGACACTCGGGACACAGGGGCGTGATGTAGGTATACTGCTGTAGTGTGTGTTTATTGTACATGTATATGGAGTGTGTGGTTATTGTACATGTATGTGAAGTGTGTGTTTATTGCACATGTAATGGAAACAAACAAATAAATAAATGTGAAGCATGGCGGCAATAAGTAAGATAAATGTAACATTCAGTACTATTTATCAACAAAATACCCCGTTAGTACCCAATAGGAAAATTTGGAAATTTAAGATTTGTTCTAAACATTTACAAGTGACCATCCTACATTTAAAATATTCATGATACAATTGTGTGACTTCTTTTACTTGGAACGCTACATAAAACAACTGCAGTATAGAGTACTATCACTTTTGTTTGATTCCATCTTAAGGTAGGCTTGTTAGCCCGTGTAAAGAAAAAAGTAAATGGACTATTTAGAGAAAGTGACCAAGAACTGTTTTCTAAGAAGAAAATGAACCATGTCAACATGAAGCATTTTGACATTTTCCGGAGACAAATGGTATCTATCTAAGTATGAAAAGTGAATTTCTTTTTGGAAAAAACCCATCCCATATGTATAATTTTCGAAAGATCAACACTTCGACATATAATACTATAAGTATAATATTATACAGTTGGTTATTGACACATTCTTATGTACGATAAACAGTATGCGAAAGGTCATTTTTCAATCCCTGACTGCACCAGCCGAAGACCAATAGATTTTGATAAAATGCGCTTTTTATGAAAACTCCAACATTTGTAAATTATTCAGTAGATATTTCAATTTTTCAGTAAAGCGTTGAATATCATATATAGGTCTTCGTATAGGCAACAGTCGAATTTTAAAATGCTTGAAACTTAAAGTAAACAGATAGTCCTTTTCTACAGGCTACATGATATTACAAGTAGAGGGGGAGGCGTCCACAAACTTGTTGAATACATATTGTCAGTTTATCAACATGCTTATGCATGGTTCATTTTTACATAGAAATTAGGATCTGGTCACTTTCACTATATGGTCTATTTGTATTCTTTCACAGGCAATTATCCCCAACAAACGTGTTTATCATTAAATCATAAAAAAGTAATGCACCTTTGCAGTCTTCTGATGTTGATGAAGGCTGGCAAATCTCAGCGCCTGAAAACACACCACTGTCCTTTAATCCTGTTAAAATTAAAAAAGACCAATTTGTCACAGACTCTGTTTGGCAATAACTCATAGTTAAATGGTTGTAAATACAAACTAGAACATCGAGATGTGTCAACGACGAATACAACCTAAATGTATATAAACCCCATCTGCACGTGAGAAGCAGGTAGAAACTTTTCAAAATGACAACCTCAAATATATTTCTTATTTTCTCATATTCTAATGCTGAGGTATCATCTTTACACAGATTTCTACAATGTTGACACATGTGTAGCAGGAAACGCTTACCATATCGCGAGCACCTAGTTTCGCTTCGATTTTTTAATAGAAGTTCGTCGTGTCTATTTTTAGTTGATAAATGTATATTTGGTTCATTTTTCTGAGTGCGTACAACGTTTTCTTATTGTTTGCCAATGTCCATGGACTTACGGCCTTAGAATATCGTCTTGGTTTTTCGATTTACTATTTTTTTTTACTAACTCTAGATGTGAAGAACAATATACAAACAACAAATATTTACCGAATCAAGAACAATTTTTCCATCTAAAATAACTTTTACCAAACTGTATGTAAACAGAGATGATTTCGGCTCCTTTCTGACTGTTATATAGGTCCCACCCTCCAGTCAGTGCTTTTTACGGGACAATATATAAATAAACTGGTAGAATCGACAGAGCAAGGAGCATTAACAAACCAACAATAGTCCGCATCAAACAGTTAAGAAATGCATCTATAAACATTATTTCTTTGACCATTCTATTTCATCAGAGGTATAGACTGCTTGGATGGGACTTCAATTTTAGATTCATTTAGATTATAACCAATCAGAAACACCCGAAAGTTATTAACCATCTGCAATAGTATGTACAAAATTAACAGATATGCCCATGAAACAAGATCAAACAACAACCCTGTTCAGCTAAAAAAAGTGATATGAACATCTTAAGTAGTACCACTGTGGTGGCTGGCCTCGAACATGTGGTTTTATGTTTGTTTTTGTTGTCATTGGTATTTGTAGGCGTTTATCTGTTTATTACTGCCTCTGATTCAGATCCTACATAAAATTAATCACTTTGCCGTATCCTACACAGATCATTGTATCGAAAAAAATATATTTATGATAGATGAATAAGTTCTTTAATTTAGATATAAAAGGGAGTTGAATAGGAGAGTTTTAGAAAAAAAGAGATCTGAGAACACAACTCGGGTCAAACTTGTTTAAAAAGATCACTTGAGACAATAATGTTACCATCCTTTTATTTGCACTTTGTTTTTTAAATAACTTCCAACTTCCTTATCATTTTATCTAGATCTACTTTAAAGTTATTGATTTTTATCAATTTGTGATGGCTCTTGTTGGAGAGTGACCATGGATTTTCATTCTCAAGGTATACTGGCTTCCACCTTATACATGCTGATACTGTAGCGGAAGATTGCTTCTAGGTTTTTTTTTTTTAAAAGAAGTTCGCCATGTTTCCTTTTTTAGTTAATATTTGTGATTTTGTTCTCACGTCTCACGTCTCACGTTTTCCTTTTATTTGGGCGTCCATGGACTTACGGCTTTTGAATATCATCCAGGTTTTTCGTACTTACTGCTTTGAGATAGTTCGATAATTACCGTTTTTTAGTCGACATTTCTTCTTTAATAAATATAATCGATAGGTTTATGTTGGAAAGTTGATTGAAAGCACTGTTGATATAGACATATATAATATAGTGTGTTTGTATGTTTTTCGATTTACTATTTTATTTTATTAGATTTTTATCGCAGGAGATTTAAATATATTGTAAAAGAATGCTTAATTAATGTCCTTCTAGGTTTTACAATGGAACAGGAAATTTGGCTCTCGGTATGTGGTAAATCACTTAATTTCCTCTATTACGTGTATTTGGATTGATAAAAAATATGCTGTACAATGATAAATATGTTTTATTAGGTAACCTGAGGTCTGAAAAACATAAGGTGACCTATTGTGAGTCGTCGTGCGTTGTGCGTCGTGCGTACACAATGATACGTTCGACTTCTCCTCAAAAACCGTCAGTTAGATTTTGATGAAACTTAGTGGTTATCATCAGCCTATGGTGGGGATCAGAATTTATACTCAAGAAGGGGCTAACTCCCTAGGAGCTGAGGGGCGGGGTCATTAGGGGTTACAGAGTGTAAAACCTACACAAGACATCTACTCTGAAACTGTCAGGTGAATTTTGACCAACCTCTCACAAAATGATGCTAAGATGACGAGGATCAGAATTTATACCCCAGAAGGGGCTCACCTCCCGTGGGACTGAGGGGCCAGGCAATAAGGGGCCACAAAGTGTATAACCTATAAAAGACATCTCCTCTGAAACGTGCAGGTGGATTTTGACCAACCTACCACAAAATGATGCTTAGATGATGATCATAATAATTTATACTCAAGAAGGGGCTGACCTATCGTAGGGATGAGGGCCGTGCTATTAGGGGTCACAAAGTGTAAAACCTACAAAAGACATCTCCCTGAAACGTGCAGGTGGATTTTGACTAGCCTTTCACAGAATGATGCTCAACCATCGTGAATTTGTTGTCACCGTTTGCCCCTTTGGCTCTGTAACTTTGATTTACTGAAGTCTTGTCTATTCAAAATTAATTCTTCTCTTGCGTCCATTAATGACAGCAGCTTCGAGCAAGATCTGGGGTTCGGGACGGGGTAATGTACACAGTATTGGCTCCTTCCTCTTATACATATCATATTTATCGGAGTCATGATTCAGGTTGCACTTTTGTATTAGATGATGATGATCATAATTTATACTTGAGAAGGGGCTGACCTCAGGGGTCTGAGGGGTGGGGTCATAAGGGTCACAGAGTGCAAATCCTTCAAAAGACATCTCTGAAACTTACTAGTGGATATCGACCAACCTTTTACAAAATGATGCTTATATCGATGATAAGGATCAGAATTCATACCCAAGACAGGACTGACCCCCAGGGGAGCTTTAGGACGGGGGCATAAATGGCCAATAATGCATGCAGAACCTTCAAAAGACATCTCCTGTCTAGTGGATTTTCACCAACCTTTCACAAAATGATGCCAAGAAGATGATGATCAGAATCTTAATCAAGAAGGGGCCAACCCTCCAGGGGACTGAGGGGTGGAGTCATAAGAGATCACAGTGCAAAACTAATAAAAGACATCTCTGAAACTTACAGGTGAATTTTGACCATCATTACACAAAGTGATCCTTTGATGATGAGGATCAGAATTAAACTCAAGAAGAGGTGGGAGAGGGGAAAGTTCATACGGGATAGGGCAATCTTTATATAAATGAATTTTTTTTGATCAATGTTTGACCTGGATTTCTCAGGTGACCGTTAATGCCCGATGGGACTCTTGCTGGGCTTATAATGATTACTCTTAAAGAATAGTTTAGGTTTATTTTATAAAAGTAAATCCGTAATATTGAGAATAAACGCAAAAGGATTAAAAGTAATATCATATCGAGCCATAAATATTTAGCTGTAATTAATTTTGAAAGAAATCGTTGTAAGTTTTCTTTATACAGGAAATATTGTCTTATATAAATATCAAATTCAGTGAAATGAATGGCATTTTGGGAAAGTCTAGAATAGGAGGTATTTGCAATATAAACATAGACTATTAAAACATTTTACTTACGGCGTTTGTCTTCGCGTTTGTGCAGGTCTTGCGTTGTCAGAATTGAGCTCCAGAAACGTGTTATATTTGTTTGAATATCGATGAGATCTTCTCTTTGATATGCTTCAACATTTTTCATCAATTCAATGTTTTCACTTTGTAACTGCAATAATTTTTGAACCACTGGTTGTTCCTCTTTACTTGTAGGCATGTCTTGTGGGGTGGCATTTTTGACAGCAAGATTCGACCTCGCGAAAGTTGTCATTTGCTTTTGGATGTTGAACAGTTGCTCCGTAACCGATGTTCTATTTTGATCTACAACATGATCTGTTTTTATTAAGTCTATACTTTCCTTTTGTAACTCGTTAAGTATTTTAGTCTCTTTCTGGACTTTTTCAAGTGTTTTTATCTCTTTTGCCAAATCGACTGTATGCATTTGCAAATCATGCAATGCGTTAGCACTATCATCTGCAGTGATTTCGATCTTCAAAAGAATTCTTTCTGTGATGTTTTTAATCCGACGTGTGGCTTCAATAACAGACTCCCTAGATGAAAAATCTAAAGCAATATTTTCCATACTGAACTGAGATGGAACCGACAAATTTTCCATACTGAACCAACTTTTGCACCAATAATATCAACCTAACATGAAGAAAAACAAGATTTTGTTAATATCACTGGTTGCGATTATATGAATAATATGCTTAATCTTTATTCCTTAATAAGTTCGAAGTTAATTTAAAAGTAACGCACAATTATAATTTTAACTTTCAATATTTTAAAATATTTATCGAGTATTTGTTTAACATGTATAAGTCTCGGTTAAGATGAATAGAATATATGTTTTCAAATCTACGAAATAACTTGTTTACGTTTAAACTAATTTTGGAATAATGTTCTTTCTGTATTCAATTAAACTACTTTGCATATTGAAGTTTATTTCAATTTATATTTGTTAATGAATTATGTATGTTATACATACTTTTGAATATACTGTACCTTGATAGATGTATCACAGGTGTTAGCAGCAAGGTCCAAGAGGAAGTCAACACAAATATGATCATGAATGAGTCATTAATATAGCTTCCGTGTATATTATTGTATGAATATAGGTATGTTGAAAGAAATGGTTTTTCCTTGTTATGTAATAGAAAACGAGTAACATCGACACAACGAAATATACTAGGAAACCATATATTGACGTAAAACAATCCTCAAGAATATTTATTTACGTGGACCGACTAAGGACGGTCCTCTAGCACGAATACCGGTAGGGTGGTTAAACTCGTAAGTTGTAAATGCGAATAACCAAGACGAGATTCTAAACCCGTAAGTCCATGGACATTGGCAAACAAAAGAAAAACGTTGGACGTACACAGAAAAAATAATACATTTATTAACAACAAATGGAAACATCAAGAACTTCTATTAAAAAACTAAAAGTGAAACCAGGTGTTCGCGATATGGTAAGCTTTTCCTGCTACACATATGTCACCCGTCGCGATGCCTCCGTATCATTCCGGTGTATGGAAACCCATTCCACTGTTTAAAATAATATGGTGATGGAAGAGCAAAGAAGAAAAATCATTATAAGGAGAGGAATAGAAGTAGCAACATTATCATAAAAACAGAGCGGAAAGATATGGCGACGAGGAGTAAACTCGCCCCCTCAATACCTCATTCTACTTGGTATATCAATATCAATATATTATAATATATATATAATCAAAGACAGACGTACGGACTAACTGACTAAGGATGTACTGCCTGATTGACTTACTAACAATTAAGAAAGGGGGTTGCCGAAATATGAAAGCCGAAATGTATATCAGTCAAGCACACACATTTAGAATACAGGCAAGTATGAAGCCAAGTTTATAACTGGTAGAACCTTAAACCATGACGTAATGAAATTTAAACTATGACGTAGGGATTATGTCTATAATTATATCAGAAACAGACTTATCAAATACCCCACTGTTTCATGATGGCGGCCATAAAACTTCCTGAAAGCAGACTGAAGTCTGCATAGTGTACAACCACGCCTCAAAAGCTAGGATGTCAACAGCTTGAATTAAAAATGAGGCCTCGGATATCCCACTTTCTACATAAAACAAGAAGTTTTAAGTACAAACATACATTTAAACATTTAATGGAGGTGTCAAATATTTCAACAATCAACCGCTCACATCAACTAACAAAGAATCTAAAAGAGTAAAACATTTTAAATATTTACAAAATCTAAATGAAACACAAATAACTGTATGTAGTCAAGCAGCACCAGTGGCTAAATATTGAGTCCACAAAAAATTAATTACACGAATAGGTACACTTATGAACAAACCAAGCAAACTTCAACTGATGGTTTATGAACAAACCATGAGATCGTTGGAAAAAACCCATTCCATCCATGTACCAGAGTATAAGATGGCTTTAGTAATTACTATTGAACTCACAAATAGTTAATAATGTAAAATTCAATTAGCAACTGACAGACAGGTGGCATGACCAATATCCTTCTCGATACATGAAGCGTTTTAACGGGATACCTTCGTTTATCCTTGGAAGGTATGTAATGACATCGTCCATGTTAGTACATGCTTAGAATTATACTAGACATTTTCTGTGTCTCACCATAAGAGGATTATAGCTAGGTTAAAGGAATTTGTTTACAACTTCAGCAGTGACTTTTTTTTTTATTTAAATTTTTACAAGTTCGTATCTCAATAGAATGAGGGATGTAAAATCCTCTAGTTACAGACTGGGAAATACTGCATTGACTATAGTTCAAAATAAAATCTTCGGATATATTCTATAGAACTTGTCAAATGTTTTAGGTAGCGTATGACTTCGATAACCCTGTGAAATAAGCTTGTTGGAAAGAATGAAAGTAGGAGACATTAGAACAAAAGACATGAAAAAAATCGCAAAGTTTTTTTGTACAAGAACTAAATTTATGTTTAATTGGGGCGGGCTGGAATATTAACCGTTCCATTTTAATGTTTAGCTCTTCACAAAATACTTTTTCGACAAATAATCATTGGGTCCTTGTTGTTATTGGCGTGCTATGTGGTTTATATACTGTTCCACATATATAATGTTAAATAATGAGTTGTTTTCAATATAACGTATGGTATAACTTTGACCATAGAACATAATTATGCAAATCATATCTTTGTTCCCTTTCGTGATCAATAGAATACCAAATAACACCCATCCAGTTGATTAATTTAGTAGTAAATATGAACAACCAAGACAATATTCAGAAGCCGTTAGTCAATGGACACGGGCAAATAAAAGGAAAACATGGGACACACAGAGAAAAAGGAGCAACCATACAGATATTAACTAAAATAGAAACATCAATTTCTAATTTCTATTGTCATATTTTATTTATATCTTGCTTGTTTCGCTTCTAGTTTTTCAATAGAATTTCGTGATGTTTCCATGTTTAGTAAATAAATGTATATTTGGCTTATTTTTCTGTGTGCGTCCAATGTGTTCTTATTGTTTGTCAATGTCCATGGGCTTACGACCTTAGAATATCGTCTTGGTTTTTCGATTAACTATTTTTTTCTTTCGCCAAAACCATTTTTCACTTGGACTGTTAAATAAATGTGAACTAATTATATTATACTAATTATTAATCGTTATACTTTAAACTGGTATAGCCATACCTAACTCGTGTGTATATTTGTATAAAGTATCAGCAATTATAGTTATCGATGTTTCCTTATTTACTGGCAATATTAGTTGCTTCCAGATGCCTTCTACTTCAATGATCTTACATTTCTTCTTTTTTATACAAATATAAAGAACGGTTGCGATCAATCACGAGAAGTCCATCATTCGAATATATAATGGTGTTATATTTATAATTATAATACAAAATTGCAAACTGAAATATGTTTGTACAATTCAGGCTTAACAACACATCCAGAGTATTTAACCGATAACGTGGCAAAAGACCAAGGTAGAAAAACCAAAAGATAGGACAGAAAGATAAGCGGCGACAAGAAATGGAAATGAGAGTAATAGAGATAGTTCAGAAAAGAAGGACGAATCAAACTAAAGTATACCACCAATAAATATAATATCTATAAAAAGAAAGAGCCAATATTTAGTGTGAGATCTCTCGTCCCGCATTCCAGTAATAACTTCGAATTGTTTGTTTTGTTTGTAAGTTAAATTAGGGCTTAACGTCATTTCCAGAGTATTTCGACGATATTGTGAAAAGGCAGAAGAGACGTGTAAACAGGAATGGGAAAACAAAGAAATAGGGATAGTTCAGAAAGAAGGATGAACCCATGCAACGGCGTTTCCGCCTACTCTTTTATCGAACTGTGCATTGGGATCTTTGTTGGCAAGGGGGTTAAAATCCCTGTACACGGGACCGCCAGCTTAGCGTTCCCTGAAAGACGTGATGATCTCTGTCTGACCTCTACCCTTCAACCTGTTTGACTTGAATGACCCTACCAGGAACACAAGTTTCCTCCAGCATAGCTTTCCAGGTCATCGAGACACACAAACCTCCCCCCACGATAAGGTGTCAAGCACAGGGAGGGCAACTCCGAATTGAGATTTTTAGTATTTATTATATTGTTTTTATTTATCAACAGGCCTTAAATTCATTCTACGGTAAAATCTTATATTATGTGTATTCATAGAGGATATCTTCCAGGATAAACAATTTTGCTTACTCGGATATGATATTACAGTGAGTGAAACCACTCTTCCTATTGGATGCTTTTTCAGCCAGACAATAATATTCAGAAACTTTATATATGTAGGTTAAATATAGTTTCTACATGTCGAGAGTTGTCGAAGAATGGCTATTGTTCGCGCATGTAGATAAGCGGTATATCGTTCATTTACATACACAGATTTGTTTAGCTGTATATATTTTTAGATGGTGAAGTAATTCAATTTATATTATAAAGTAAAGACTGGATTTTTGGTCTCGTACTAACTAACTGCGTCGTTGAGTATTATTTTGTGCATATTATCGGTATGCAGACCTTTATTCCTTTGGACTGTTGTTATCTATGGATTTATGTTGTGAAAGTATATTGCTATTTTATTATTTAGATTTCACCTGTATTAAATCATACAGTTACACTACATGCATAATTAAGGCCGCTTTTGAGACGATTCATTTGTATTGATAATTGATTTGCACCCTATGCCCCCCTACTTTGCATACTTTAAATTATATTAGTCACGTTATTTAACGAACTTTAGTATTTTCCTTTTGTTAAGGTTGAATCTTAAAAAACTCACATTTTGTTATTAATAAAACTCCCTCAACATTCAAATGATCTTTTCTTTTAGTGGAACACTGTATCTTCTTTCTTGTTGATTGAAGCTCACGAGTCTTTAAACAGTGTTTATTTGTTTACTCTTTTTGATTTTTCATTGATTAGTGGTCCGTTTCAGTTTGAAAGATTGTGTTTGTTGTTGTTTATTTTTGATAACTTTTATTAATATGCTCTCGTGTTCGAATTTTATTTTCTATGAATATTTTTGTAACGTATATGAGTTTGTTTGTTTGTTGAATTAGAACAACATAAGTCCTAACATGTGTACACTTTTTTTGGAAATTCAAATATTTATTATTGTATACATACAACTATCGTGTTTGTTGTTATTTTTGATTGACAATAAATTTCCCTATTTTTTTATTAAGATATTTATATTACAACTATAATACATTCGATGAAACTACGGACAGTCGGCAAGATTCATTTGCTGAAAGCTCTAATTGCTGAAAGCTCTAATTGCTCCTCCTGCGACATTTACCTGCGTAATAATACCGTAGTGTGTTTAGTACCGGCACTACTTTTTTCCTTGTTAACATTCACGATGGCGTGATAACGTCTCAAGGCACCGCGTATAGTAAATAGTTAAAAACCGCTTGACATAACTACAATTAACAACTTTCGATTGATACACAAAGTGTATTAAAATTGTTGAATCTTCCACGCTCTTTTTTTGATCTATCAACGTGGTCAAGACGGCGTGACTTAACTTTTGTTACACTCTTTCAACTTTTCCACTTTTCGAACGACAAAACAGTCCAGGAGGAAATGACCGTGAAAATATGAATAAAAAAATACAAATATAAGAATGAATTGTGATTTAGTAACGATCATTTGGTGCAATAGAGTTGGTCCCCGTAGAACATTACATTTCGCAAGTGAACCAACTCTATTCATCACCTAATTAAAGTTACTAAATCACAGTTAAATTCTTAAATTTATGATACGAGTTCCAAACCTTGTATGTTGATCTTTATCGCGCCAGGGGCAAACTGTCTGTACATTAGACCATCATAATATATCAGGGTAACTTCACCAGGAACATAAACTCTAACAAACGTTTTTGTTTTTGTAGATCACTGATTAAATTTGTCAATATCTACGGTCATCAAGTACTTTTTGTACATTATTTTAAAGATAACATATATCATTCAGTGATTTTGTTTTTATTGGTCGCCTTCTATTGTGATTCAGATGTGAATCTTCCTTAAAATGTATTTATACATCATATATTACGTTTTCGTTACTTCTGGTAGAAAGTTTAAATAACTAATTAGAATTATGCACAACCTGATCTAAATTTAAAAATTGTTATTTTCATTTGATATCCATTAATCGTTTTATCCATTGGTATAGAAAGAAACTTTATGTTCAAGTATTATTTGCAAAGGATCTGAGTAGACATTGTCGATATACCCATTGGATCCACTTACTTAGGACGATCATGAAAAAATAATATGAGAACGGGGGAGGATTGATTTTTTAATTGATAAAATATTTACTTCCTGTTTTTTGTTGTTGTTGGCTACTTAAATATGTTCAGATATTTTTATTCAGCATTTGAAAGAAGTTTACTAAAAATAAATGAATAAATATATATAAATTGTCCGTTCACCAACATGGCATTTGCGTTGTGTTTACTATTTGAGTGACCAAAAAAGCGGAAAATTTCCTTCGTCTATAAATAGAGTCTATAAATAGAGTTATGAAATAACATTCAAGTGAAAGGTGTGTATATATGTATACATAAAATTCATCATTCGATGTGTATAACACAACCCTCACACTTCTTGTTTTACATATAACAACGGAATGAAAAGAAATTGATATACTGTTGACGTTTTGCTAATTGTTCGTGTGTCATGGTTTTCTCATTAAGGAAAACTTACTCTAACAAAAGAAATTAAAATAATGAAGATTAAATAAACGCTACCTCGTACAATTTTTACTGTTGCCACAGTGCTTAAAATATATAAATGGTGCAAACATGACACTTTAACTTTAATGATCCCACCTCATAACTGTTTGTTTAAACACGAGACGATACAGCAGTACGATTGTTAATGCGTCAGCTCTTTGTTATCCGTCGTTAAATCCGTATCAGTTTATTCAGATCAAACATTTTTTAAAGGGATCAAGGGTTTGCGAGGTAATGAGAGCCGTCATGTGTATGCGTTTTCGTTGTGTAGAAGAACATAATCTGAAATCATCTGAATCTGAAGTCAATCTACATGGTCAAACCGAACAAAACAAATGAACGGCAAAACTAACCTATTGCATGTACATACACAGTTGTGACCCGTTGTTATATCTCCGGAGTTATTTGGTACATGAAAACATTCGAAGAATACTTATAAGAACTT
>JAUMGZ010183484.1:0-13811 GCA_032359645.1 Pododesmus macrochisma | reverse complement strand
AGTGACAGGTATTTTAGAAAAGTATGGTTTTTAGTAAGGATTATATAGTAAATTTATTTTTAGGCGTGCCACCTGCAAGACCGTTTAAAACTCCCCCGCGTAAGCGCCCTGGTGAGCATTATGCGTACCTTGTATCCGCTGAAAGCCCTTAATGAGCTTAATGCATACCCTTCTTCCACACAAAGCTCCCCTAATATCGTTATGAGAAAGACCTATACGTATAATTTGAGCTATGTGTCAAACGTTTTGCATAAATCTCCTTAACCAGATTATCAAGAAGTTGTCAGGTAGATATAAAAAATGAGTTTTTGCATATAATTGATTTTGATGGTTTTACCTTACCCTGGCGTTAAGGGAATCGTAAAAATAAATATGTCAAATGTGGTCATATCATGTTTGAAAGTGTTTGGGGTAATGTGCAGATTATTTTCAGAGTGAAGGGTGTTGTTGCGATATCTTTATGTTGGACCTATGGCGAGACATAGATTTTGGAGAATTATCACTGAGTATTTGAGAACATGGTTACATTACATATATCAAATCTAAACAAGTGTTTACTAGTTCATTAAATTAAATTAATGGGTCAGGTATGGGCGAACTTTAAAAATACCAAATTAGGATGGGGTCAGGGCCTTTCTGTGGAACCAAGAGCAAGCTTTTAGGGTTGTAATTAAGGGACGTGTTCATGTTGCATACCAAATTACCTGTAATGGGGTTGTGGAGAAGAACATTTTTCAAGATATAGTTTTGTTGGTCGGATACAGAAATGGAACTCATAGTTATGAGTTCCTGAGATGGTTTTTGCGGATTGAGTATACATCCCTTGCGCATAAAGCTCCCGGCAAGCGTCATTCGGAGGGAGTTTTATCGTATAGGATAACGCTCCTCTAGATAGCGTTATTCAAATTGCATTTGATATTACAACTTAACCACGATGTACTGAGTGTTATTGTATGCACTGGCATAGGACATGAGTAAAGTGGGAACTCACTTTTTTTTGATTTTCAACGTCTTCAAAAGTACTGCTTTATGCTCTGTTTGTCCTACATACAGTTTCAAAATATCTGTTACACTTTCCTTTCTGAATATCTTCTTTAATTGATGTTCGATTTCAATGTTGTTGGCACTATTGTGTTTCTTATTTTGTTAAGTTTTACTACAATAAAAAGTACGGGAAAATATTACGCATTATTAAAACAAATATGACATCATTGATGACATCATCAATTTCTGTGATATTGGGTTAAAGTGGAGTTGACTGATAAGCACGTTGTTTAGGTAGTAAACATGTTTTATGAATCTAAATCGCCTAATAATATTATAAGAAGTATCCAAAGGAAGTACCATGAGGTAGAGAAACTAAATAGAATGAACGTGCACAGGATTGTAAAATGGTCTGAAGCCAGCGGTTCTATTCAGGACAGTAGACACAAAAACACTGGAGGACCCAAACTGCATGATCAAAGAAGAATGTTGAAAATGTCAAGTCAATGATGGACAAATTAACAGAAATTGACCAAAATGTTAGTGTAATTTCTATATCTAGTACCTATAGAATGCTGACGTGTGAGATTCAGTTGACTCCCTTTACAGTTTCTATAAACCAACATCTGACAGAAACTGACATTGATGCACATCTTGCATTTGTTGCATGGGTTCAACGCAAGTCACATAATTGAACTGTAAATGTCTGATTTTTCGACGAGGCGCATTTCTATCTACACAATGAGGTCAATAAACAGATCTGTACATTCTAGGGAACAGAAAAGGCCGACTTTTGTGTAGAAAAACCACTACATAACGATAAACTTACCATATGGGCAGTCATAAGCTCAAGGGGAATTAGTGGTCCATTTTTTTTTTTTTTTTTGAAAACTGCAATGATAAATGAATGAACGTCACTTAGAACATATTTTGTGAAAAACTGTTTTTCGGGAAAGTAGGTGTACTAATTGAAAAATAACCTTACATATCCTTTTTATACACTGAATAAAACTTCAAAGAATTTTTGATAATATGATATAAAAAATTGTCGTTGTACTGTTTTGGTTATTTTAGATATAACGAAAAGAAAGTGTAACAGATATTTTAAAACACTCTGTACAATTGCTTACAAAATCAATGGAAAAACGATAGACCCACGAATGGGGCTCGAACACAGCTTCTTCAATCTTTGAACCTGTCGACGCAGTCAAGTTATATTAACTCTAAATAACTTTTGTGCATATAGTTAAGTCATTTTAGTGTGTATTTATTTATTTATTTATTTAATATTGCAAGTCTTAAAACGTATATATATATATATAATGTCCATCTGTTTATATGAACATATAAAGCCTCGATAACTAATCCCCTGTGCCATTACCGACAGAACATAGCTATACGCATACCTCTGAATATAGAGTAATATAATCACGATTGGCTGTACAAATTATTCTTGATAATATGCAGTTATTCTGCACATAAGCATATATATATAATTAGATCAAATTACACTTAAGGAAATAAATGTTAACAGCGTAGGAGTTAATTGAAAAAATAACACTATATATTTACTCAAGATATATGTACCATGCGTCCCCTCGTCAGGGTATAGTTTTGATTTCCACAGAAATTTAAGTTCTAATGAAATTACCCAAAATTATCACTACTAATCTATATTTGTTTCAAAAGTTTGCAACTTAGGGAAAAGGGCAAAAATAAGACGATGAAATAAAAGGGACTTACCCTTGACGTTTAAATTGAGTTTTGATTGAAAAAATTTGTTTAGTTCATCAACTACTTTGACTCCTTTATATATTTTACGGTATATGAAAAAACAACAAATAATAAACTTGATAAAGTTCACCTCTTATAAATGTGTCACACCTTGAGGAAATTTGATGTAGTAACATAACCTGGTGTGACAAGGACGACTAAGTAATTAATTGCAGGTGACAGTTTGTACTGAATTTGACATAAGACCGACATATTTAACATATATACAGCATTTATGTAGGTATATATAGGTTATACATACGTACATGTTTTATTGCGCTGTAAATGATATATAAAGTAAAGGTGTAATAAGATATACATGTATCTGCGATACAGACACTGTCGTATTTCATGCAATGTAGATGTATATGTCAGTTTCTGTTCATGTTTTTAAAATCCACCTTTCAGATTGTCAGACTTTTGTTTTTAACGTGCGTAGAACGTAAACAAAACACTCGTGTGTCGAGTGCACATGCACGGCAAAGCACAGTGTTCAATTTCTGAGCAAAATTTCAAACAATATTTCTGTTAAAATTCTGAGATTTGACACAATTCCCGCACCAAAGAATACATAAAAGAACGATCTTTCACCAGGCAGCGTTCAGGAATTACCTGAAAAAGGAAAATTGAATATATTAATGTTATGCCTAATACTACTACTCTTTTCAAATACAAACGCAAACGATGTACAAACAAATCCTGACCCTGTACATACATCTAGTAACTACGATGTGCTACATGTAATGAACCTGTCACATGGGATGACAAGGGAATAACGTTGCGACACCTGCAACCGATGGTACCACACCAAATGCCAGTATGTAAGCTCACACACATATAAAACACTACCAGAAAATAGTGGTATTGATTGGGACTGTATCATATGTGACTGTCCGAACTATAGCTCAACTTGTTTGATCATATCACCACAACCTTTTATCTATATAGTGTACTCTAAAATTCCTCTCTCCAGAGTCTGCATCCGACAGATTGCCCCAAACATGTCCATGCATAACGCCAGACGACAGTTAAAGGAAGGGACAACGGCAGCATACCCCCTCTCAAATTGTTAGTAATAAATGTCCAATCCATCAATCAAAACAAGAACAAGTAAAAAACCTTAATAGACAGTTTTGAAAGAGCGAACAATATCAATAAAGCATTACTAGTTATTAGAGGTAACTTCGATATCCCAGGCTAGAACTGGAAAGATACAATTTTGAAGTCTGATACATCATACCCCTCCATTCCCTACGCTGACATACTGGATGATCATGGTCTTAGTCAGCTAGAACAGATCCAACTCGAGGAGCAAACACTCTCGACCTCATCCTTACCAATAACCCTTCACGCTTTCCATGAACAACATTAATTCCGGGACTATCAAATTACGACAGTGTTTTCAGAGATCGATTTGCAGGCTATCCCAAATAAACAAAAAACTAGAAATATTCCGTTCTGCAGGGAGGCAAACTGGGACACCATCAGCGCCGAACTTAAAATAGGATCTGGCTAATGTAGTAACTGATGCAGAAGACCAATGGAACATTTACAATTCTGAGGTAAATATAAGCATCAAAATCATGTACCCCATAAATTAGAAAGACATAATTAAGGATAACCCTCTCCCCCTCTTGGACTACACCAGACCTCCGTCGTTAAATACACATGAGAGATAGACTGATAGTCTGTGCAAAAGGAACAGGGAATCTGCTTACCCAAAACATGACATTTAAATTTATAGACTCCAAAGAAAATTAAGCAGGGCTACTGGAAGTACACGAAGGCAATTGTAACATCATCAGATGAAACACCAAATAACAGCATAAAGCGATTTTGGACATATATTAAACACAAATGAAAAGACAAAATTGGAGTAGCACCCTTACGCGATGATGGAATATAACATTGAAACTAAATTGATCAATCAACCATCCTAAATCGTCAATTCCCGTCAGTGTTCTCTGAGAATATACAATATGGCAACGAGGACTTCCAGATCAGATGTAACATACAGCACGCATGATCTCAATACTACAGAAAACTGCATTTTTAAGATCTTACAGAAACTGAATCCTAATAAAGCTTCAGACCCTAATAATATAAATATAGAATCCGGGGTCCCCAAAGGCAGTGTCCTTGAACCGGCATTATTCCTCTATTATATATATGACACGTCAGAAGGGATTAAGTCAACTATCCGATTATTCGCTGACGACACAATTGCATATCTCACAATAACCCCAAAGACAAAGACTCATCTGATTTACAACAAGACCTAGGTCGGCTAACCGCATGTGAAACTGCTTGAAAATGTCATTCAATCCTCAAAAAGCAATGTTCTCATCATCAGTGGGAAAATAAATCCTATCGTAACATCTTATTAACTTCATGGCCGTACATTGTCATCTGTCAACAGTGATAAATACCTAGGACTCACCCGCACAAATGATCTCAAATGAAATCAACATATCAACAACATCAGTTATAACGCCAACAAGACCAATAATTATTGAATCGCAATCTAAATATTGGATCAAAGTCAGTCAAAGATAATGCTTCTTAATGTCTCGTCAGACCCCTCGTAGAAGGGGAGGGGAGGGGGACATCCCCCCTAGGAAGCTTTCTTTTTTTCTATGTTAAAATTCCCGGCAGATAGGCAAAAATATATGTGCAGCAGAAAATTCTTTTTTGCCCCCGCCCCCACATACTTTCCAATGGCACGGGCCCTGGGTGTTGGGTCCATGTAAACCAAACTGAAATCAAAAAGTAAGAGATGGTACATCGACGAGGAGCAAGATATGTCAACAACCAGCATGGGGTAATGTCTAGTATAGATGAATTATTGCAACATCTATGATGGACATCATTAGAACACCGTATGAAAGTAGCTACACTTGTTTTATTCTTCAAAATAGTAAACAACCTTGTAGCCATAGAAACAAACATTACGGTTTATTCCAACAATCCTTCTTCCCCAGAGCCACAAGGAGGTGGAACAGTCTGCCACAGAGGAATGTGTCTAGTCAGTAAACTGAGGCCTCCAAATCCTCATTGACATATCTTTATAAACATTTCAAACAAAGCACTCTTTCTTTTATCCTGTTTTTAAAAAATGTTAATCATATATCGTTAATGCGCACTCGACCATGGTAAAATCATCAGTCAGATGATTGTGGCCATAGAAAGGCAGAATCAGAAGCAGAAAGATGTTTACCGAGTTAAGGAAACAATCAATCCTAATCCAACAGGTTGATATATCTCTGCTTTACACATCAAATGGTGATTGGTTTTTGTCTTCTAAAAACAACCTTATAAGTTCATAAATTCCAAGTATGGTGCCTCCATAAATGAACATTAGTCAATTACTGAAGTCATTCCATTCCAAAATATCTCGTGCAAGCTGTATTTCCCTTTATTTAGTCTAGGGTAAAGACGGGTTGATATTTCTCTTGAAAAATGAGGGCAAGGGAGCGTTGCTAATCGTGTGCTTATTGCAACACATTTCCGGAATATATGTTTCTCAAAACGTTTCTTGTTTTGTACAGAGAGAAAAAAGACTAGTTTTGAGTACCTAAGTCTGCATGGCGACTGTGAATTTTACTCCATTATTTCAACATTGAACCATAATCAAACTTGCTTATACTTTTTGACATCCGAGAAAAAGAAGCTAGATCCGTAAAGTTGACTTTACAAAGGGTACCAAAGAGCCAGACTATGTCTATTGCCACCCGCCCGCCTGTCCCTCAGAATACAACTTCTTGATCGCAAAATATATCGAATGCGATCTAAACGGAAATTCACAGAGCTCACAGAAAACATGGACACAAATCTCAGAAAGCTACAAATTACGTAATAAGTGGAATCGATGTAATGATACGTGGAGATAATTATGTTGCTGTTGGAGTGTAATTAATGAACGAATGCAATAGCTGCTATCACGGCTTAAGTAAAGCAAAATGCTACTAATTCAGTACTTGCCTACAGCATAGATTGACATTTACAATCTGATGATTTTTAAGCACATCAAAGATTTGTGCCTACATTGGTAAATATTCATATTCTTCACCGTCCTATAATGATATTGTAGTTTTCCTGTGTACCTGTTGAAAAAATAATATTCAATGTTGTTATAGCATTAATTGGTGACATTAAATTTAAAATATAAGAAAAGTCGTCTGATTACATTATTCCGAAAACTACTTCACATTTCTAAAACAAAAATCTTGCAAACACTGACATTAGCAGAAGAAAGTTATGTCCCTACTTTGGAATTAGTCTATGTAAGTATTGTGTGTCTTGCTCGTCTGTCTATGGGTCACACATTTGGTGTGTGGTTTTTATACTTGAAGAGAAATACGCACAGAATCAATAATAATGCGATTTGTCATTTTTGTGACCTATATTTCAACTGTATTGATATAACTTAGAATTATGATTAGATTTTTACTGCAAAGTATAAGCCACACAGATAGAACACTTCATGTGTGGTTTCTAGTTCAATAGTTCTTCGCCAGAATAGGTACATTGTAGCTTTGCCTTTTTCTGACACATCTTTTCTAGTTTTTGGTTAGACTTCGCGTTTGCTATACAGGCATACTATACATTAAAGTTAAAAGTAGGTCAACATGACCTACATGTTAAGATTCATTGGTTTTAGTTACACTTCGTGTTAACGCCATTTCCAAGGCACTATAAGTTCTACAGACATTGAATTTCACATTTGGTTACCGTATAACAAATATTTCAGATTTGAAATAAAAAGTAGGTCAAACACGGTGACCTACATTCTCCCGTGTAATCGACTTTGATGAGATTTCTGGTTAATTTCCACATCGAAGGATCTATAGATCCCACAAACATGAAACTACATATATGGTAACAATGAGAAAATAATTACACATTGAAAAAAAATGTGACTTGATTGACTTTGGTCAGATTTTAGACTTACGCCCATTTCTTAGGAATTGTAAGTTCAAAAACGCTGAAACTTTTATTTACGGTTTTATTTTAGGATCTGGAGTATTCATGCTCTTTTGAAATAAAGTAGCTGTGAAATACAATTTCCTGTTCTATGTGTTTGCTTTGACTTTTAATTTGCAAGGACATGTGCAAGTTTAACAAACTTTCTCTAGCTTTTAATCACTGTCACCAATGTCCATCGCAACGCTCAATCTTGTTTATATTTTTAGAAGTGGAACCTACCACCATATGCATTTTTTAATTCTGTATAATTTTTGGTCACGTTTTATTTCCTTCGATATAATAGTTATTCGTCTTTACCAGTCTCTATTTTCAGCATTTGGATATTTCTAAAATCTGACGAGAAGTAGACTTGGGATTGAGATGTGGAATGAAGATGAGTTCAAAATTGTCACTGACGACAGGCGTTCACACATATCTCATCTTTTTCAATGATATAAGTTGTACCTAACCAGCCACTATTTGAAAAGAAAAAAAGTCTTATTATTGTTCATCAATTTGCAGATGAACAGAATTGTTGATTCTAAAAGAAAATCTTCAAGTTTTTGATACGCACGGAAGCCGATCTCGGCCATTGTTATGTTGTTGGAACCTCGGCGTTTGGACGGTTTGAAGTTTTGATAACATGGCAGTGCGACAATACGTTAACACGACACTATTTCGCTCTACTATTTATCGCGTTTTCACATCTTTCGTTCTGCGGCAGTGAGCGTAACTGGCGTCCATAAGACAGTCTGGCGATGTGTTCATAATCCTTTCTTTTTTCAGCAAAGCCATTGAAAGAAGTTTTTTTTGTGGTCTTACCTGTGAAATCATGTTTAGATGAGTACGTCAACAAACAAATACTTTGCGTTTCACGTTTTAGGAGAATGTAAATTCGAAATTGTTTTAGGCAGGTCTAGTAGGAGTACGTCAACAAACAAATACTTTGCGTTTCACGTTTTAGGAGAATGTCAAAGTACTCATACTTAACGTTATACATTGGAGGATAACGTCTTTTAATACAAAAATGTAATACCAATACTTGGCGTTTTGCGTGGAATTAATACGTCACAGTAGCAATATTTGGCGTTTCATATGGGATTAGTACGTCATAATACTAATTTCACTTTTTGCCGTAACTATTAAGACAACATTGGTAATCGTATAAAATCTTAAATCATTCAAAGACTGAAAATGAAAAATGACTATATACTGGCTCCTCTTACTTAAACCTTGGTATCGTAAGTGTTTAATACCTCTGGCAAACTTTACTATTGCTAAGAGTAAAAAAAAACAACGATATCGTATGTTCAAGGACAACCACTCTCACGAAGGACCATAAAGGAGCTTCATTAAAGGCATATGATGTGAACTGATGCATTGGTCATTAATAAACAACACACTAATATATGTACCTAGACAGAAAACGGTGAACTGTACTGACCATACCGTTTGCAATATGCAAAGCGCCAATAACAACAAAACCAAACCTTCCCATTTACCGTAAACTAATGACATGTGTAGAGAGATTGTCGATGCCAGTCGCGGGGGAGGAGGTTGTATAGGGGGATACTTAATCATACGAATTGTATTAAAGATGAGTATTCATCATAACGAGGCCTATATATACAACCATCGCAAAGAGAACAGTTAATGTGGTATATGATATTGACGTGAAAGCAATTCAGATCAATAATGCAGAGACCAAGAAATTGCCATACCAAGGTTCCATTCTCGTAATTTAGGCAGCTCACCAAATGTTACTCCGGAGATTTCGTTTGACAACGGAACAGCGCCGTTCACACTGGGAACATACCACTAACGACAAATAATTGACACACTGTAGTATGTCTAAAAGTGAATATAAACTACCCAGTAAGTGGAGCTAAATCGACACAATTAAATACGAATTATAATATGAATTATGATATGAATTATGATATGAATTAAAATTATTTGTTCGAGGGAAACATAACCCAGAAGTAACCGATAACCGATGATGATGGAACCACTCTGGGACATGTAATTATATAAATATTTCAGTTATCATCATATTATATAACAAGAAAGTCAGTATGACCACAACAATATATTATCTATATCTATCGTAGCTTCAGTTACTGACTCTTCAGTAACTGACTCCTCAGTAGCCTAGCCATTTATTACATTTTGGTTGCATATTTGGTTGCAAGAAGCACATACCGTTATTTAACAGCTAGATTAAGAAACACCATCGTGTAGATAAGATTTTAACACAAATGGAATAACTGACTGTTATAAACATTTAAGATATAATATTTTGATATAAGAAAGTGAAACCGGCGCGGTGGGTCAGAGGCAGAGCGTTCGCTTCCTGTGATTATATTGATGCTAAAATCCCAGGCGGGGTTCAAATCCCAGTCGCGATAAAACCTAAAACGTTAAAATTACGCATTATTCTTGCTTAACGTGTATGGGTATGAGAAGGATTGGTAGGCTCGGTGTCAGGATAATGTGACCGAGTGAAGTAGAATGTCAATGTATCTGCGGTGTGGTATTTCACTGAGACAACACTATATAAAGTCGTCATAGGTGCACACTGTTACAAACAGATTCGAAATAACCTAAACATGAGTTGAAGGAAATTAAACCCCAATTAAAACAAAACAAACTAGAAAGTGAAAGTATCGGTGTTCGAGGGGCATGTGAAGAATTCTAACTAAACATATATGTTATATGGAATATGACACTATACTTTTTATTAATACAAAACGCATCGTTGTTTATTATATAAAGATTACTGTGATGTGAAAATTTCTATTGGCAATGAGGCCCATACTTGAACAAATTGCCACATATATGCGAAATGAACAAATCACGATTCGTCACTTGAGTAAACATGTTACTAGACTTAGACACAGTCAATTCTTTAGGGTATATAAATATATATATGATATACTTACAATCGACTGTGTCTACATGTGTATAAATTGAATTAACCAAATTTACGTCAAACACGAGGGTGGTTGCAGTTACATATTTTTTTTACATTTTTCCAACAAAGTTTTATCCGGTCGAGTGCGCGCATTCAATCAATTAACAATCTGGTATGGTTAATTAGGTACAAAGAGGGAGTATTGATTATCGTTACTCGTGAATGTTTTCTATACAACAAACATTTGGTGTCAACAGTGGCACGACTGGTCCTCGGCTATAGATACTACTATTACACGATTTTCTATGTTGAGTACGGTAACCATGGTCTGTGGTGAAGTAGGTAGCATTCCCAGGGACCGAGGTTCGGTTTCAGTTGCTTGCTACATTGAACACAGATGTGAATGAATATAAGTAAATAAATATATACGCGACATAATTAACGGCAATTTTGCAGTCATAACGTGCGGAGGGCGACCTACATTGTTAGAACACGATGAATGTTAAAGTCGAAAAGGTGAGACGTTAGTGGTCTAATATACCTGACCTGGTTGGGACCTCACCGCTTGCGAGGGGCATGTGAAAATAATTACAATTCCTATAATAATGACTAACCTTTTTTAACGATAACCTGTATCGTAACTAGATAATATAAGTTAGACTTGTTCTTGTGTCGCGTTTCTTTGAACAGAGGGCGCTCCAATACCACACATCTTCCCATGTATGCAGCGCCCTCTAGGTTTTCATACATCACGAATTTAACAAACGATACTTTAACACGACATGATGCGATCTCAACTGTAATCAGTTTATGAAAATAAAGTTATTGTATTGTATTGTCTAAACGAAAAGTCAACTGTATTACAAATCTTATCATGCAATTATCACCAGGAAACGTTGGTCACTAGGTGGCGATAACTGCTTAAAACGACACCGACATTGAATATCACTGACAAATCGACATATTCTTTACAGCGTATCAACATTTGCGCAACATTTATTTAATAAACACTGCATTTGTGCAATCGATATGCATAATTATATTTTTTAAAGAAAAAACGAACTTTTCTATAACCATAACGCCTTATAAACTCGAATGTAGCAATATAATTCAGTGCGAGGGTTTGACAGGGAGTAGGGTATGATCTGCTTTAAAATACATTATGTAATACTTAGACAAGTAAACTGTGTTGATTTACTAATAATATCATAAGAGTAATTTATTGCAACAAAAAGTACAGAAGAACATAGGCCGCATCAAATTATAGCAGCGGGACTACATTTTGTTGCGGCGAACATTGACGTTGTGATGCGGTTTTGACGTTCACAAAATGAGACGTTTTGCGTTGCTAGGGTAATTCAAAGTTAAACTTTTGAACGAATGGTTGGATCTAAATGAAATTTTGTAAGAATAACCCTCAAATAACATAGATTTTAATTTCCTGTGGAATGTATTCGTTTTATGTTTTTCAAGGTTGTAGGGGCATAACGGAGAAGTACTCCTTACATGAATCTTTGTTCCAAAATTGTGAAAAAAAATAGTTCGGCAACCCATCATTTTTATTTGTTAGTTTTGTTTGTTTTTAAAGTTTCTGTATTTCTGACAAATTTGGAAAAAAGTTAGATTTTGGAACAAATTCTATAAGTCGATATATAAGAAAATCATTAAAAAAAATTGGCAAATTTGTTTGGTATCTAAGAAATTGTGTCGCATTAATAGTCTGAAAAAATTTAAAAATAATTCTAACTTGATCTGAAATTTATATTTTATTAATATTAATTTAAAATAAAAACTTCCTTTCTGGTATGCACAATAAGAGATGTGAACACATAATGGGTTCTTTGTAAAGAAATTCGAGAAAATTCCAATTTCAGCTTCTTTCAAACGCACTAATTTCGAGTGGTTCTAGACGAAAAAGAAGTGCGGGAACATATACTTTTTTTGGATGTTAATGTCTTCCCAGAACCTCGTCTTTCCTAAAATCAACACTAGAAAAAGTTTGATCTTAAAAAATATTCGGTTCTCACACTTATACATACAAAAATGTATAACTTAAGTTTCAGGATATCATTTTAAATTTACAAAATCAATAAAAATGATTTTTGTATTATGATTACTTCTTTGTCTCAAAGCTCAAAGCTTACGTAACGATAATGAGGTTTAATAAATGGATACCTTCTGACAAAGTGAGACCCTGGCGAAGAGATTATAACGAAGGGAGAGAACCAGTCTAGTCACAGGTCAGACACTGTGCTGTCAATAACCAAAACTGGACATTTTGCATCTGCCTCTGTGGTGAGAAGCAACATACATCGTAAAAAAATTTGTCACAGCACAACACTTATGTTGCAGCATATATTATTGGTGCATGCATACCTATTTATTGCTTTTTTCTTTTATATTGATTAGTGCATTTTAGTAAATTTTGTACACAGGTTAACAAGGGAGGTAACCAGTACAAGAACAATGTTGTTTTTATGCACTTTTCTGTAATTATGAGTTATATTTTAGAACCTGGGCGGTTGATGTTTCTATAATTAATTATCTTAAAAAAGGTTATTATGATCTTACTCTTGAACAGTTTTAAAAGAAATTGTTTCTTGATTTTTTGAGAAAAATAATTTTATAGTATATTTTTCAAAGCTCCATCCCGGGCGAAGCCCGCGATCGGCAACACATGAGTGTTGCCGTGTAGCTTTGTTTGTTTTCGTTTATTAGCGGAAGTGGTGAAAGCAAAAGCTGATGAAGCATTCAGGGAAATCTCAATTCGTCTCTGACATGCGAGAACTACCATTACATACGTTATACGTTTATTTCATGGAAATTGTAGAATTGAATCACGTTTGATCTGTAGTAATTTCTTCGTTCTGGATATCATTTCTTAATATTGAGGAAATTGTGAAAACCAAAGCGGATAAAGTATTCTTGGAAATCTCTCCGCGTGTCTCATATGTGCGAGCACTCAATTATAGTTGTAGAAATTCAACGATTCTGTTTTAAATATTTGGTTTTTATATTACTTAATTTTTCATTGTGCTAGAATCTGGACATGATTTCAAAAATTGTACTGCTAACGTTATGACGTCATAAATCTGGAAGGATTAATGTCTAAAACTCCCGCCATATCTCACAGGTTTTACATTTGGAGGAATCTTGGTCGATGTTTCGCTTGATT
>JAUMGZ010183483.1:0-24970 GCA_032359645.1 Pododesmus macrochisma | reverse complement strand
GCTCTAGGCCTTCTAGTTTATTAGAAGAAGATTTTTGAAGTTTTGTCAATTTTCCCCCCTTTTTGCCCCCTAGTGGCGCCCCCTTGGGGCCCAGCCCCTTCATTTGAACAAATCTGAATTCCCTTGCCCTAGGGATACTTCCTACCCAGTTAGGATGAAATTGGTCCAGGAGTTTAGAAGAAGAATTCGAAAAAGTTAATGACGGACGGACGACGGACGGGATTTGTTTGAGAAAAGTCCACCTTGGGACGTCAACTCAATCAATTTGTATATAATATAAACTTGACTTTTGGATTAATCAGTAACTTTTCGGTGATACCAATCTTTTCTCTTTGTAACATGCGTTGAATAACGCATAGGTTGGACGGATGCCTAACTCGTTAATTAAGTTTTTAACTCTATTTTTCAAAGCATACCGTAATCGGTTGCAATAGAGAGATATATATGGAAATAAACATGTCTCTTGTCGGATGTCCGGCCTTGTGTTGGTGTTTCATTATGATTACGCCACGAGTCAAATACCGTCGTTTGATTGGTTGACGCTGTCTGTTATGACGTCGGAAAGGAACATATATAATTCTCGTTGAGCTTCGGTAAAACAGAATGGTTACCTCCCCGACATGCTGCGTAGCAATAGACCGACTGTCAACACTGCACAATTATGCTTGTCGTCATAAAGGGGAACGAGAAACGTAAGTTAATTCATTAATTCTTCAAAGCGAAGAACTGTATTTAGGACATATCGCACTGATGTTAGATGTCGGCCTTGGTTTAATATTTGTTGCAGTTCACATTTCATTCAGAGGTCAAAAGGTCGCCTCCAGGACAATCGATTTAAAATTGATCAATCTGTCATCTCAAAACTATTTCCCTGCAATAAAACGGGTTTTAGCGAACCGCTACGCGGCTTGCTTCGCTTGTTATTTATTGACTAACGACACACCTCGAGGTACCTTTTTTCGGAAAGTCTCTTAGTCTTAAGGTTTAAAAATATGGTATACGTTTAGTAGGTGGGGGAGGGTGACAGTTTGATGATGGCCACAAGCTCAAAATATAAATTTTCATACGTTTGTAGTAAGCGGAATTAGAAAGTCAATATTTTACAAATCGTTATAAAGGAAAAGGTGTAAATGAATTGGTTATTTCCGACCTATATTTTCAGTGACATCAATTTATGTCAATGGCCTGTTGCGACAGCTATCGTCGATATGTATGCTAAAGACTGTATCACTTTGGACATCTGTTGTTGATAGACTTTTCTAAAATGAAGTAACTGGAATGCCCTATTTCCTCTTACTTAAAAACTTAGAAACGACTTTCTATATTTTTCTTAAGATTTTCCTTTTGAAACAGCATAGAAGTCAACACCTAGATATTAAAGCCACTCTTTTCTGTTTTGTTAGAATAACATTAGAGGAACAAACGCAATAAAAATATCAAAGACAAATAAGGATTGATTTGTCGAGTGCGTCAAACAATTTTCTAAATTTCAAGTATAATTAGGGCATTATCGTTATAAACGACAACAGGGGAACAACAAAAGGTCAGAAAGAGACGCGTCAACAGAAACAAGAAATCATTGTGGATAGTATTGAAAGGAGGATGACTATATGCAACGTTTCTGTCTGTTTTTATGGGGTTACAAATCCCTGTATACGGGACCTCCAGATTAGCATCCTTTGATCTTAGAACCTTGTGCCATCATTATTGTGTAATACTTTGAAAAAGACGTTAAGCGTTAACTAAACAAACAAAACTTCAGAAGGGCTTTTTTTAACCTATCTTCGTCATCCCCTTCCATCTTATCCACAGCGTTACTTTTTAAGTTATTTTGACCACTTCTCTTCATGTTCAATAGCTACCATTATTGCAAACTATAAAACACTTTTCGAAAATACAAAAGTGCAATCTGAAACATGCCTCCGATATATATGACATTTATAAGAGGAAAGAGCCAACACTAATCGTGTAATCTTCTGAAGACACTAGTATTGACCGTGATAAAAAGAAAACAACTGAAAACACAAATATTCCAAACACTTCAAAGGGATGGTCCAAACCTTGTTACACAATAGCATCCACCTGTAAATAGAATATTCAGTTTTATACACAACTGGTTCTAAGGACAGGGAAGGTGGACACGGCAGTAGTGTTTGGAATTGATACTAGAGTACGTAACCTTCAAATCAATGCTTCAGTTTTCTCTGCTGAAATTTGAGCAATGAACATGTCTCTACACTTATATGTCGAAATATAACAATAACGTTAAGTACAAACGTGTTACCTTAAACGGGCCACCAATACATATTATATCTACAAGACAAGAATATTCAAATCTCTGTGTGAGAAGACATTGTCCAAAACTCCAGGCCTAGCTACAAACAAAGGCCATCAACGGACGCTCAAGAGAAAATGACACAAGAATAGGCAAGGCCTAAATAAAAACGAAGGAGGGAAATAAGCCTTGGTTTGACGGTTGGGGACTACTATCATGACAATGTCCAAGTCCAACATTCAGTTGAATACGCGGTTAAAAAATATTTGTTTGTTTAATTAGGGCTTTACGTCACTTCAAGAATCTTTCACCGATATTGTGACAAAAGACCAAAGAATAATGTAAGCGGACATGCAAAATGCCTTGACTGAAGCTTTATTAATTATCACAATATTTCATCATCTGTTGGAAAACAAGTTATGTATTTATTTTAACTTAATGATATTATAAAATGCTAACAATTTAATTGTGTGATCAGTCAACATATTATTACAAAAAATACGTTGTAAAAGCATAACAATTTAAGCAAATAAAACGACTTTTACAATGAAACTTTTACAATGAAACATCTCTCAAGAGCATCGACATATACTCTTGGAAGATCGGTCATTGATGTGAAATGACTAATGACTGTTTCCAAACGTGGACTAAGAAAGTTCCACGTACATGTACATTTGATAACTTTTCGAGCTATTGGTGTTTGGCTGTCATACAAAATTGACATTCTTGGGACGTTCAACTTATTAATACATGTAATAAATGTCAAGTTAAAATTTAAAATGTACAGTAACACTTATTTACTTTTAGATGCGAAAAGGTTTTGTATTTCTTTTATCTTTTGTTTTATAAATTAGCACTTAGAGCGATTGTCACCCAGTAGCCCTTTGCTCACGAATACTTGCTTTGAAACATTGTATTATTATATTTACAAAATACTTACGACAAAAGCAACTTCACAAATCGATTGTTTATTTTTCATATTATCTTGATTAAAGAAGTTTTATTTTACTTTTATTATACTTGATATGGCATTTACGTTGTGGTGTTATCAGAAATGGGAAATAGGTTAGTAATGATTTGTAAATATATTTGGATTGAAGAATTGTTGCGAATATCGATTTTTGTTTTGTTAAATTTTTATTTTTTTGTTTGTTTGTTTATATTTGTTTCGGTTTTTCTTACTGCTTTAGTCTAGGCGACAAGTCGAATGCAGTTTCTCTAATAAACGATTAGTAAATCAAACGTCAACATTTGCAATCAATTAATCAATGACGTCACGTAATATCATAAATCACCATGCAAACCGTCCTTAGTGACATTTTTTCTGTCTCTGTCTCATTACAGATTCGTCCAGTGTCCTTCATTAATAAAATGTCTTGATATTCCTGCAAGTTCAGTCTGCCAAACATATTATAGAAACACCAGCCCCTTCACTTTACGTCAAAAGGCAATTATTTACTGTCATGAATTAACGAGATGCGTGTAATACTATCTGAAATGCCCGAAGAGCATGTATTCTATAATCAGTTTGTATGAAGCTAACATGAAATATTTATTCTAATAAAGGAAAAACAAATGTGCCATGCATTCTTATGATTAAATGTTTTAAAAGGAGAAATTAAATCTTTCGTTTTCTAGCTACTTTTTTTAATTTGGAATCTTATTTTGAAAATTGGAAGTTTCGATATTGGTTGCCTTTCAATAACGACACGTCTTAACAGCAAGCAGGTATGTACTACGAACATTTGTCTCAATTAATAGGTGTCTACTAAATCTTCATTTTGTGAGTAGCAATGATGGTGACAGTTGTCATCCATATGTACAGCTGGTACCGTATAAAGGCAAGTCCAAAAAAGGAATATATTTATCAAGAGAAAACATTAAATAACAATATTTGTTTCTCCCCTATTCACTGGACATACAATTCAAATGGCAAAATACAACACCTGGTCTAATTAACTAGGACTAGGAGTTCAGTTAAAGTAACTTAGTTCTTTCCTTTATATACCATTTAAAGAAGTGGATGTTGGGACTGAACATCGAGTTGAATTGTTATAATATTTTTTTCTTTAATTCTATTATTTAATTCCGGTTTTGTCTTGTTAACAGGCATGAAGCTAGAGTTTCCCGTCATTTTTATATGTGGAATTATTACAATTGCACTGTGCCGAGAAGAAGAAGGATTGGATCTATTAACTACAGTCGTGAGGTAAGATTTGGTCAATTAGATATACCTACCAAAGCTGGAAAGCTTTACGATTAATCTGTCTACTAATTATAGGCGATATATAATACTCTGGGCTCTTCCCTCTTTTAAATATTCTTATTTCTTGGAGGCATGTTTCAGGTTGCATTTTTTGTATGATACGTTTCTAAATAAGGAGGAAATTACGGTAATACCTATTATTTATTTAATATTCAATACCTCTTTTATAACATTGTATTACAAAAGACCATATCTTATGTATTTGTGACTAATTAGATCAATTTATTCAACTTTGCAATTTAGGTGAGGTAGATTATATACTAGGAAGGCTACTTATAGTTTTGATGTACTTAACCATATTGCAACTTTGTAAGATGTCTGTATTTCTCCAAGAAATATCCTGATCCGTAGCTTACGCTTTTATTCTATATAAGTATAAAAAGACGTATTGTTGTAAAACATTGGGGTCCGAGTATTCATTGTATTGGGGTGATTCTTTCTTTTAAAAATTAATGAAACATGAATACCCCTCTACATGTAGCTATCATAATCTGCTTACCAACCCGCATATTTTAAGACAAATTTCGAATAAAAGGATTTATTTCAAATGATTAGGTGTTTATAAAATCAAACTCGTTATTGAAGTTTTTCAGTCTGACTGACTTGTCCTTTCGTATTATTTCGAGTATGGAGGATTTTTGTGTTAATAAACAATATGGTGCTCACGAAGGTTTAAGAAAAATCATCAAATGTTGTAACAACATCGTCCTGTAAGCTCTTTCACAAACCGTGTGAAAACACTCAATTTGTTCTAGTTTGAACTCTTTCTTTTTACCCCGCGCTAACATCTTTAATATATTAGTAATTGCGACTGAATTGAAGAAACAATGTCCTTAACTAAAACTAATTTGGGACAAACATATCTGAAATGGTTGCCCAGAAGAGAAATGAATGTCCATCATAATTATAGTCTTGATCATTCCATAGAGTAGACCATTTAAAGACTCTGCTGTCCACATTTGTTTACGTTTTTTTATAAGCTGAATTATATTTACTTTTGGTCGTCAATTGATGAATGTAGTATTGACCACCACAAACCAAATTTTAGACGAGCGTCTCTCACTCATTGTTTTTGTTGTCAGACTGTTGATAGTATAGTACGCCTATTTTATATTAAGTTGATATCTGAAATATCTGAAGACAATTCACCATTAAAAGAGATGTCTCATTATTTTCAACACGAAAACAAAGACCAAATTTTGTTTTTTGAAAACTAAAACAAGTTAAAGAAGTAAAAACAAAATAACAATCACGATATTCAAAAGACAAATATCCATGGACATGGGCTAATGAAAGGAAACAAGAGACTCACACTGAAAAAGACCCAAAACTGCAAACAATAATTTAAAAGGAATCACCTCAAACTTCTATTTAAGAACTTGAAACAAACCCAAGTATTCACGAAGAAGTAGTTCCTGAACGTAAAAAGGACCTTGTTTTGATGCGCGACACCCAGAGTTTACATAATCGATACATGTTCAAAGTTTCATTAAAATATTTGATCACATTCAAAGTCAAAGCCCAGATGAAGAATCAGTATGAATGGCATTGGCTTAATTCCTTAAGGTCCCAGTGACCTTGTTTTAATGCGCGACACTTCGCCTTATAATAATAATTATAGTTCTTTTTTCGACGAACTAAGTAGCTCAATGAACAATACTTATCAATCTTCCCTGAGGTATTTAAAAATATGTAAAATACGGAAAACAACACACACACACACACACACACACACACACACACACACACACACACGTATTTACAAATATGTGTCTCTGTGCAAAATAAAATTTTTTGAAATGGGAAAAATTGTACAATTTCAATGAAGCTGTTGGAGGTCATCGCTGGCTGAAATCCCACGTGAATTGAAGGTAAATATTTGTGGTGAAAACAAGTCTTAATGTGACTCTTGCTCCTTTTTAAATAGTAAATAAGGTTACCATACACCGGAATGACACGGAGGCATCGCGACGGGTGACACGTGTGTTGCAGGAAACGCTTACCGTATCGTGAGCACCTGGTTTCGCTTCTAGATTTTTAATAGAAGTTTGTGATATTTCCATTTTAGTTAATAAATGTATATTTGGTTAATTTTTCTGTGTTCGTCCAACGTTTTCTTATTATTTGACAATGTCCATGGACTTACGGGCTTAGAAAATCATCTTGGTTTATCGCTTTACTATTTGTTTGTTTAATCAGGGCTTAACTTCACGTCCAGAATCTTTCATCTATGCATACATGGCGTAACACTCTTAATAATTATGCAAGGCACATTTGAACTCTTTAGGACAACATTTTGTCATATGATTCAGTTTGTTATGTTATATATATATTGTACTGTTTATTTTTCTCAAAATTGTAATTTGCAATTTCGAGAAAAAAAATATTGTTATTGTCATTGTCAAAAATGGCTTCATCTATTTTCATTAAAAATATTTACTTTGTTGAAGGAAGCTGCCGTAGTATTAAAATATGACGTTATTATAATGTCATACCGATGTATGTTGGTTACAATAATGTTAAAGAAGTTTTAACTGCAGCAGAAGTAATTTGTTATGTCAAGACAAGAGAAATGAAGTAGGAACTGCCGCATCAAGTCTGTGGTGGCATTTCCCCCATTTTTCATATAAGGACGAGTTTAGACACTCCGCCGCTCCAAAACAATTTCACAAAGTTAAAACAAGCGGCGTAAGAGTCAGATGTTTAGGATTTGCTTAAGGGAAAAGTTGAAAATGCGAAAATAACATAAGTGTTTAACCGTCATTGTTTAAACTTTTACTGAAAATCATCTCCTTGAACAAACTTGGTTCTTCGTGCTTCAAAATGCATACGAATCCAACCATCAAGTTTCTTTTGAAGAATTCTTAAATGTTGTCAATCCCCAAATTACATTCCTTACCATGACCTCTTCAGGCTGATGGTCATCTTTCTACAAATCCAAAAACCTTAGAAATGTTTCCTACCACGTTTCGTTGAAATTCGGCCAATGGTTTTGAAGATGTCAAAATGTGAACATTTATCATAATTATGTACATTTACTATACCGATAGTAATAAACTTTGATCGCAAAATGCGCAACTAATACTATTTATTAACATCGGGATCCCCTTGGTTTCGTAGCTTTGATGTATCTCGTCTTTTCTGAACTATCCCTATTACTGAAGTGGCGTTAAGCCATCATTTAACAAACTAACAAAACAAAAAAACTGTTCTTAATTCAGTTCCCCTTCGATTCAAATCTTTGTTTTGGATCATGAGTGCGATTCTCCCACTCATTTAGTTGGTTTGTCGCTATTTCTAAATTCCCGTTTCAGTTGACACTTTCATTCTTATGATGACTTTGTAATGAAGCTAACGTTTGTTGGTTAATAATCTTTGTTAGTCAAAAATCTTTGTTCTATTGATACTAGTTCTTCTTGTTTTTCTCCAGGGTGAATAAAGTTAGTTCTGTTTGTCCCGATATAAATACATTACGTGCATTTAACTCTAGTCCGTCTAACTGATTAAAAGAATTTTGAAAATGTATCCAATTGAATCAAAGTAACTAACGACAAAGAACACAGCAAAATAAGCCATGATGCGTAGTAACATTACACGAAAATACATCATAAACTATTTGCCACACATGTTTATACAATAATCCTTTTTATATACCTCAAAGAGCCGTGTGCTGGGCATACTTAAATGTCTTACACAGAATCAAAAAGATATAAATCAAATTCTTTAAAAAATATTGTGCATTTGCAGTTATCCATACAACTATAGCATATTTAAAATGCATTGTTTCAGTAATGACCACATTACATCTTAGCAATCACATTACGAGAACGACATGTAAAGTGTATATTACACCACATTGTGTATGTATCAACGGATTTCACAATATACCAGTAGTTCTGTTTAATACACTAGAGGACCCTTGTTTATTTGGGTTAAATGGGTTAGAAAATACACATTAAAACGGTGAATTATGGAAGTACAAGTAAGATGTTTTTAATCGAGCCTTTGTGTACAGTTTTTTTTTCAGTGCAAGTGTAAGTATTGTAGAAAGTCGAATGGCAAATGAAAGTTCGTAGTTTATAAAAACTAATCCTCATAAGATGATTTATGAAACTTTTTATTACTGTTACACAGACAGAAGTGAATGAGCCAACATAATATAAATCCACAATTACACTATAAAACGTTCAACCAATCTGAAACATGCCTCCAATAAATATGATATTTATAAGAGGAAAGAACCAATATTGTTAATAAGACACCCTCGTCCGAGGTCTATATAAGAATCAACCGTCATTTATGGACGCTCAAGAGAAAATGAATGTATTGTCTTCGAATAGACAATACCTCAATAAATCAAAGCACAAAATTACATAAGAAACGTTTAGACTCGGTATTGTTCTAAAACGTCGCATTGCCACTTATAGAACAAACATATCTAAATGTAAGTATTTTACATAAATACAATGTGTATAAAAATGAAATTATCTACAGGTGAAAGCTTTTCATATCGGAACAATTTCGAAGCGTCAGATGACACGCACACTAAAGAATAAAAATGAACATAATATGATTCCAACAACTATTGCAATTTATAATCAGCATGTTTTATTAAAGGTAATAGTAAAATAACAGCCTTACTTAGTCCGAATGGCAACACGTACCCAGCATGTACATGACAAATACACCAATTCGTATTAACGTGGACTACCTAATGCCATGGCTCGGGGAAATACATTTTCCAAAATCTGATAATTGATAGGTTTGAAAGAATACCATGTATGAAGGAAGACAACTGTATTTTACAGGAGTTATTTATATCGCAATACTAGAAGACGATAACGTTACTCTCTCATGAAACGGTGTATAAAAATACTAAATTGGGTTTAACAAATGACATCTTATTATAGCACATGGCATTTTCTGTTCGTGTTTCAGAACGAGACGACATATGAGTGAACTAAGGATGGCAGAATTACTATCCCGATCAGCCAACATGTGTAGCACTGTGGACTGTTCCTTCCGAGATATCATGCTACTGTATGTACATTTCATCTCCTTTTTAGTAGAAGTTCGTTACGTTTCATTTTTAGTTGAAATTGCTTTTACAGTTTTATTTTGATTTGTCCTTGAACTTGTGTCATTTCAATATCGTATTGGATTTTTCATATTTATTATAATGTACATCGTGTATAAACTCATACTATAATAGCGTTATATCCTATAGCACACATATGTTTATCAATATAATGTTACCATTTATGTATGTATCTTATTTTTTGACATTTGTCAACATGTGATGTCATTTGTTCACTTATGTGTGAGTGTCGTCCGTTTCATATTCTGATTCTAATTGTAAGTCTCGTAAGCAAATAATCCGTTTTGATGCATCGGTACCTTCTTTTTTACGTCTGATAGCCTTCTTGACGGCTGCTTCCAAGCTATATCTGGAGTTCGGGACGGGGGTGTCTCGCGACGAGGATTGGCTATTTCCTCTTATAAGTGTCATATTGGAGGCATGTTTCATATTGCATTTTTGTATTATGTTTCGTATCCTGTTACTATTTGATATTCTCGTCTGTTTTATATATCATTGTTATATGATTGGATCACTCGTATGTTTCTTCAAATAATGTGGTTCAATCTCAGGGACGCCGCTCTTTGCGAAAATTTCGCAAAATTGACATCTTAATATTTGTTTTCTATTTTGACTGGGCGCACATTAAAATTGATGACTAGGCCTCTTTAAATTATTTTAACGGTGTGGTCTTTGTCCTGTATAAACATCGGGAATCCCCTTTGACTTCTTAGCTCCGATTGATCTAGGTCTTATCTATTTTAAATATATTTTCCCCTTCGAGTCGTAGCATGACTTTGGGTGATGATCGATGTTTTCTAACTCATTTGGTTGGTTTGCATTTTTTTAATTCCCGTTTCAATTTGCAATTATTCCAATGGTGACGTTTTTAATGAGGCTATTATTTGTCAGTTAATGGCCTCTGATCTGTTGATCCTATATCTTCTTGTTTTTCTTTGGGTTTGTTCGTTATATTTGGGTTTATTGAGACGGTGTCTGCTTTTGACAGTGCACACTAAAAACAACTCTATATTGCCGACTCATTGAAATAGCACGCGGCAGACTCTTTGATATATTTCATACGGTCACATTGTCCCGACAAGGAGCTAACCAGTTATTTTCCTACCCAGAAATGCTAAGCACTTCGCAGAAAGCGAAAAGATTACCTACTTTTAACGTCTTGGGCTTTGACGCGGCCGGGATTCGAACCCCCACCTTTTTCATATCCATTTCGGTTGAAATAGGTTTAATGATTTTGAAAAAGTTCAAAATGTGAAAGTTTACGACAGGTGGGATTTGTGTGGGAAAATCAACCTTGGGCCTTATGTCTAGATGGGCCAAAATCACGAAGGCATAACATATATGTAATGAGGAAGGAAATACTTACTTTGTTTTAAGGTGCAAAACTGAGTTGACAAATAATAATGTTAGTCAAAGGCCTGCAATTTGAGTTAAAATACTAATGCAATATGAAAGTGGGGTATGGGGTGTAAAATACGAAATGAAATAATAGTGTCGTTGTAACCTATGGACCTTTTGTCGTTCCGATATCTTGATTTTGTTTTGCATTCTGTTACGAACTGTCATATCTCCTGAAAACATTGGAATCTTTATCGTGTCAGATGTAAAAAAAAGCTGTATTCGTAAGTTTGTAGCTGTTGTAAATCGACATAACACCAATTTATCAATATTTCTAAAACTATGAATGTTAGCTTAAGTATTCGATGACTGTAAGAAAAGTCGAAGTCGATAAATAAGGTAAAATAATGAAATTAATGTTATGATTGAAATATTTATACTATTTTGTGTGCGGTGTGTATGTTCTATCTCTAACTTGTTTTGCTTCTATTCAGCAGTGGTAGACGGAAGCGGAATGTGGGAAGAACCATAAGTGCTTACAATGTGTGTTGTGAGCGGTGACAGGTAACGTATATGGTAAAAAAGCGCACTACTGCATAGCATGGATAGTTAACGAAATAGCTAGGAATGCACAGCATGAATAGTTAACGAAATAGTTAGGAATGCACAGCATGATTAATAATTTATTCTCGCAACAATTATAATGCACGCCAAAGGTGATAATGCACGTTGTAGTAAGCAATGGAAAACAAACGTATCATGAACACCTTGGTTTATGAAGGAAATCATATCATGTACCTTGGTTTATAATGGAAACCTTAGCTTATCATGTAGGCTTTGGTTAATAATGGAATCCACAGCTTTATCATGCAAGCTTTGATAATAATGGAAATTTATAGCTTTATCATGCACGCTTTGGTTAATAATGGAAATTCATAGCTTTATCATGCACGCTTTGGTTAATAATGGAAATCCATAGCTTTATCATGCACGCTTTGGTTTATGAGGGAAACTATAACTTTTTATGTACGCCTTGGTTTATGCCAACAACTTTAGCTAGTAATTCCTGCAATGGTTTATAATGCACGTTTACCCGCAATGGTTTATAATGCACGCTTACCCGCAATGGTTTTTAATGCACGCTTAGTTTTTTGCACTTTGCTAGATCATTCTTGTGGCGACTTTTTAAAGAAGCTATTGTTTGTTTGTCAATGACCTTTATTGTGTTGATTCTATTTCTTCCTGTTTAATATCTAGCTAAAACAATCAAAGAATGCCAAAGTTCATCATGCACGTCATAAGATACATCTGTAAAGCGTGTATGACAAATGCACGTTATTGTCTATGAAGGTACAAATGTATATACAACGCTGTTATGGCTTGTTTCTGTAAAAATGTGCACTTCAAACCATCAAAGTGTACCCCGTTTAAGTTATGTTAGCTATGCGATCTATCTCACGTATTGAATAAAGATAATGATTTTTTTTTAATTTTCAGTTAAAAGGATCTGGTATGCTCTTTTTATATTATAAAAGGAAATCCTTTTGATAATTTTAAATTCTATAAATATCCTAAACGTCGTTCTTTACACTAAACCTGCTTACGAGGACTTGGTTGTACAAGCAGACGTGAAACATTCATCTGCGTGTATACCGAACTTCTAGGTAAGGCGATTTGTTTGTGTATTGTTGGGTTGGTTTTGGTTTGTGTTCTGAATTCACATCGGGATTCCCTTCTCTTGGGCTATGTATATTTGTTTCTTCTATATAAATCATTTACTCTTCGAGAGTCCAGTCGATTCATAGCTAGGCATAAAATCTTGGACGAGTTGCTCACATACAGAGAATTGTTGTTTTCCTCCGATAGATAGTATATTGACTGGTGTCCCGTTTCAGTTGACAGTTTTGTATTTTCTCTCCGGCCATGCTCCACTTTCTCCTTCTTTAGTTGTGTCGTAAAATGGTTCAAACAGAGTCAAAATTACCCTATACCATATTATAAAAAACCCATTAGATAAGTGGAATTCAAACAATTCAGGAACATAATTAAGAGGAATTCAAATAATGTAACAGTGATCCTCAAAACAAGTTGCGGAACCAACTTAGAACTGTCATCCGTTACGAAGTCGGGCAGTGTGGTTTAACAAGTTACTTGGACGTCTTAACCTTCCCACTTCCAGTATGATACAAGAAAAAAAAATATAACAAAAAATGATGTGCAGAAAAAGGTTTTTCTACCAGCACTTACTTGTGTCTGTATTTCGAAATATTATGAAAAATGTGCAGTATTACAATATACAATGAGTTTATACAATTAAGTACGAAGTAGATATTTGGTCCAGAACTAATCTAAAGCCTCGTACCGGACAAAAAAAATCAGTATTCGGGCAGAGTTTTTTCTGTCATAAATAACTTGGGGTGATATATTCTCTTAAATGACTCTCCTTAATGAACATGTCTAAACATAAACTTTCTATTTGGAGTTCTCCATGATACATATTAAATTAATCCACAGAAACACCATGGATACACTGTATGTCTTTACACACGAATGTTCACAACAATTATAAATTTTGCGCCATATTTCGTGATCATTCCTGAAAGTTAGCACATTAACATAGCTATATGTCAGTAAATAAATACTCAAATAGACAAGCTGCTCAATGACCCGTAATAAATCTCCTCCTTACACAACTAGAGAGTTTTATTTGATTTGTGTGTTGTTTTAATTAGGGATAACCGTCACGTTCATAGTATTCATCGTTATCGTGAAGACGAAGGAAAACAAAACAGTATGAGCGGCATCAATAGAACGAGAGACATTGAAAAAACAAACAATAAATGCATCAAACAATTAAGCACCAGCATGTAAAAATTAAAATCGACAACACAACAATCCTCAAGACTATTAAGCCATGTAGAGCGCCTTAGGACAGTCACCGAGCACGAAACCTGGCGGTGTAATTAAACCGGTTTATGAAGCCTCAATCTTCCTACTTCCTGCACGAGACTAGAAGTCTCAGGCTCAAGTATAGACATACTTTTAAAAATATAAAACCAAACGAAAGGACAAGAACAGAAGCGGAAATAAGAACGGGAAATAAAGAAATGGAGATAGTTCAAAAAGAAGGTTGGCCCATACAACGGCGTTTCCGTCTACTATTCTATCGAACTTTGGTCTTTTGTCAAGATGTCGGTGAAATAATCCGGAAGTGATTTTAAGCCATAATTAAACAAACCCACTAATTACCGTGCCAGCAGGTTAAAAATACTTGTACACGAGACCGTCAGCTTATCGTCCCCTCCGAGAACGTGCTGATTTTTGTCTGGCCTCAACCCTTCAACCTGTATGACTTAAGTGACCCTACCAAGAACACTAGTTCCCGCCAGCATAGCTTTCCAGGTTATCGAGACACTCAAACCTCCCACCACGATAAGGTGTCATGCACAGGGAGGAGGTTTTATTTGAATGGCATGATATAAATTGGCTTAACAAAAATTGTCTGTTTAACTGAACTCAGAAAGAAGCTGATTTCTCTTATCTAAGTACTGGAGTTACTGTGATTCATTTATCTTACAACAAATTCCATACTCATAATGTTTGTTGTTTCATTTAAATAGAAGATTTGTTTATGTCAGTTTGTCCATACCTCAAAATATTGTGTGATTTACTTGTCATTTTTATACAGTTTCAGTGTACAAAATAATATAACTGTAAAAGTTATACAAGTTTTCATGAAGATGGATATAGTTTTTATTGAAATTCAAAAACAAATTTGAATTACATTATAACTTTGAAAAAAATTTGGAAAAAAGTCATAAATTATGGTTTTGAAAAAGTGTCGGAACCCTAAAAATTGCATCCCAACATAGGCCTACACAAAAAGAAGCTAGATGAAACATTATCGTTTTAGAAAAAGGAGGGGAGATATGCTTCGGAAACCAATATGCAATACAATGTAAGTCAAAGGTCAAGGTAGAAGTTGCAGTGACCTACTTATGACACATGATACACTGCGTTCTACAAATATACAAAGTTTTATTAAGGTATTTGAGAAAGGAATATGTGCTCCATTTTCAATATTGCAATAATGAAGCCTGATTTCAAAGAAGAGGTTGCAGAGACATATTTAAGGTTCGCGACACACTTTGGTACATCGTATGCTAAAACAGTAAATACGAAAAACCAAGACGATATTCAAAAGCAAGTTTCATTACAACATGTGAAAAGTCTTGGGAGATATTCTCCGGAAACTATTCAGACGGACATGGGCATGCACGGACGGAAAAGACAAACACTACACACCAACCATAATGCTTACTGGACCCAAACGGTTCGGGTAACTCTGTAACACATACTTACTTGTTTATTTTTTAAGTGATAAACCGTCGCTTCCACAATCTTAAAGCGATATCGTGACAAAAGACAAGGGGAACATAGTGCTTGCACAAAGTTAAGCAACAGCAGGCACGAGTCTACTAGCTCATTTTCCTTGACAATTTAAATACCAATATTTGACAGACCTATTATTTTTTTAAAGAGTAAAATGATACTTGACCTTTGAGTTGAGCACTTTTTTATGTACAATTTGTTTATTTTCAGGTGTCGTCAATCAATTTTCTGCAGTGAACGTGCAAATCATGCATTCCATTCATGTATATAGAACAGTTATCAAAGGGCATTGGATATAACTTCGACTACGGTGGAGATGTGTTCTTCCATCTTGAGGAATGTATTTCTATTGCGTCTACTTTCTTTGTCCGGGGACACAACAAATTAAACTCAACATACATGTCACACGATAAAATTTATGTCTATATTTACTCAGTGTGTATTCACAAGAAACAAACTTTAAACGAGATAGTCCTACTACGAAGATGTCTTTATAATAAGTTATGCGACCGTTAGTAAGTTTTATTCATTATATTTAACGTTTTTTAAAGAAAATAAATAACCAAATCAAGTTTTTGATATTTAATTACTGGAAGGTTTAATTATATAAAATAAATATACTAAGACATGACTAAATTTTCGTTTTGATTTTCTAATATTGTCTGTTGTCGATTAATGATGCTGTGCCTATTAAACATACTTTACACAAGATATGAATAAGTATGAAAAGTAAGACGAAGGTGAATTTCCAGAATGAGGTTAGGCTGTACGATAACGCAATTTGTATAAAGGGATATGAAACACAAGAGTAATAGCGCATACAACTATGTAGTTACAAACTCGAAATTTACAGAGCTTCTCTTTACATTCTGAATGTATGGGCTTGACTGATAGACATTCAGGCTTCCATATTTCTTCAACCCTCCCCCCCCCCCCCCCACCCCCCGACCGCATTCTACATAGTATATTAAATTCTATTTTCAAATCAAAGACGGACCGACCGACCGACCGACTGTCTGACTTACAATTTAGCCGGGAGATGCTAAAATATGGACGCCGAAATGTCTATCAGTCAAGCACACACATTCACAATATATGTAAGTATGAAGCCAAATAAATGACTGGGAGTTAAGGAACTCAAATTATGACGTAGGGATTATATCTATAATTATACCAGAAACAGACTTTTCAAATCTGTCTTCTGTATCTTAATGGCGGCCATACAACTTTCTGAATGCCGACCGAAGTCAGGGTAGTGTATAACCCTGCCTCAAAAGCTTGGATATCAACAGCAATCCTCTAGTGACAAGGTCTTGATGTTGTTGTTCTCGTGAATTTCGAATTAGCTGTGACACGTAAACTCCATTAGCAGGCGAGATGGCAATACTGCTGTGTAAGAAAAGGAAGGTGACGATAGGTCACACAGGAATGACTCAGAATCAGCGCAACGGGTGGCACATGTGTAGTACATGTAGGAAACGCTTACCATATCGCGAGCACCTGGTTTCGCTTCTAGGTTTTTTTAGAAGTTCGTGATGTTTCCCTTCTTTGATCCCCCTTCCCCTTGGGATACTTCCTACCAAGTTTGGATGAAGTGGGTCAAGTGGTTTGGGAGAAGAAGTCGAAAATGTGAAAAATTAACGACGGGATTTGTTTTGGAAAAGTTCACCTTGGACCTTTGGTCAAGATGGACTAAAAAAGAAAACAATTTTGCATTAAGTTGCCAGTAATTTGAGAAGTTTTTCAGCAATCGTAAATTTTCATAAAATTCTACCATTCAAATATTCACAAAGAGACGTATGGTGACATACAAATTGATAACAACAAGAAATGACAACTATATGCAAAGGAATATGGAAGTGAAAACACGCATATTTAAAAGTTAATATTTCCTTTAATGCTATACCATCCATCAATGGAACAAAATGTTTGATAGCTTGATTGATATGTGACTGACTTTGCACTTTTCAATTCTTTTGAAGTATATTTGTGTTCGTAGCACTTTTTCTCTGTGGGTTTCAAAACCATCAAGGAGGATAATGTGGTTTAATCTAAGTTTAATATCTGCTACTTCAGGTTTTTGTAACAGGGGGGGTCATTACCAGAAAGTTGTTAAATATCAAAGTCACAAGCAGCCACAACGTTACTCCTAAATTATTGATAAAATGTGGTTTCTTCATCACTTGATAATTGAACCTGTCTGTCTTTTGATTATATTCAATTCTACATATATTATATCGTCACCTTTGCTGATGAGAACTGTGTTGTTCGAAACACGTGTCCAGAAGAATGCGTTTTTTTAATTCCTATTTTGACTATGCGCACTTGGTATTATTGTTGGGATATGTTTTTTTTTTACACCATTACTATCGTAATGTTTCCCCTACCATCTTTGGCGCTGTTGTTTTGATTTACCGAAGCCTATTCTAAATAATTTTTCTCTAAAGTGTTTATTAATGATGGCTGCTTCGAAGCTAGATCTGGGGTTCGGGACGGAGGGGTCTCACACAGAGTATTGTCTCTTTCCTCTTATAAATATCATATTTATTTGAAGCATGTTTCATATTGCATTTTTGTATTCTTTAAAGTAATACTTTGTGTCTGCCCTAGTAATCAAATAATCTTTGTTGTTTTTACATTTTCTTTCAGTGTATTTTGCTTAAAGCAAATTATTTGCTGAAGTAATTGTATCAGATTTTACAAATCTAGTATATAAATCAGCGAGAAGACCTAACATAAAAAAACAGTATGAATAGGATCAACAGAACGAGAGACATTGACAAATTGCGTCAAACAATCAAGCACCGGAATGTAATTAATTAAATAGACATCACAACAAACATCAAGACTAGTTATCTATGCGGACCGACTTGAGACGGTCACCCAGCACGAAACCCGGCGGTGTGATAAACCGTTTAATGAGGCATCAACCTTCCCACTTCCCGCATTAGAAGTCTGAAGTACAAACAAACAACTAACTGCAAACATCAATTGTCAATAAAAATCCAAACGAGTAAAACGTTTTTATATATTTACAAAAGGCAATTGGAAACATGAAAATTCGACATATCCTAGTAGCATAAAGCTGTAAACAGTGACTAATACGTGGTAGATTCATAGATTCAACATAAAGTTAAGTATTTGAAAAATGACATTGATGAACAATCAGTGTGCTCGCAGAATTACAACAGCAACACCTAAGCCAACTTAAACTGCATGGAGAAAAAAAAGTAATAAATTAGAAGAAGAACAAGAGGCCCATGGGGCATTGACGTCCATCTGCATTGGCAGTTGAATACCTTTGATCCTAGGGTCACGCCTTGAACAAAGTTGGTTCTCCATGACCCTAAAGTTACTTCAAACCAAAGCATTATCCACTAGGCCTTCTAGTTTATAAGAAGATTTTTTAAATTTTATCAAATTTTCCCCATTTGGGCCCCCTAGTGGCCCTCCCTGGGTACTGTGCCCCGGCATTTTAACAAATCTGAATCATCTTTCCCTAAGGATGACATCTTCCAAGTTCCGATAAAATTGCTCCAGTAGTGTTGGACAAGAAGTCGCAAATGTGAAAAAGTATCATATTTGCTATGTATATATATAGTGTTGAACTTTCACCCCAAAATGCGTAACCTAATTTTGACCAAAGGTTCACGCCTTAAACAAACTTAGTTCTCCATGCCCCAAAATTACTACATACAAAAACATTAAGCTCTTGGCCTTCTAGTTTATTAGAAGAAGATTTTTGAAATTTTGTCAAATTTCCCCCCTTTTGGACCCCAAAGTGGCACCCCCATGGGGCCCAGCCCCTTCATTTCAACAAATCTGAATCCCCTTTTCATAGTGATACTTCCTACCAAGTTCGGATGAAATTGGTCCAGGAGTTTAGGAGAAGAAGTCGAAAATATGAAAAGTTAACATATTTGCTAAATATATAGTGTTGAACTTTGACCCCAAAATGTGTAACCTATTTTTGACCTCAGGGTCAAGACTGGACGAAACTTGGTCCTCTATGCTCGAAAGTTACTACATACCAAAACATTCAGCTCTAGGCCTTCTTAGTTATTAGGAGAAGATTTTTGAAATTTTGTCAAATTTTCCCCCTTTTGGACCCCAAAGTGGTGCCCTTATGGGGCCCAGCCCCTTCATTTGAACAAATCTGAATTCCCTTCCCCTAGGGATACTTCCTACTAAGTTTGGATGAAATTGGTCTAGTAACTTTGGCCAAGAAGTTGAAAATATGAAAAGTTAACATATTTGCTATAGTGTTGAACTTTGACCCCAAAGCGCATCACCTATTTTTGACCCCAGAGGCATGCCTTGAACAAACTTGGTTCTCCATGCCCTAAAGTTACTACATACCTAAACATTAAACTCTAGGCTTTCTAGTTTGCTAGGAGAAGATTTTTGAAGTTTTGTCAATTTTCCCCCTTTTTGCCCCCTAGTAGTGCCCCCATGGGGCCCAGCTCCTTCATTTGAACAAATCTGAGTCCTCTTTCCCTAGGGAAAATTCCTACAAAGTTATGATGAAATTGGTCCAGGAGTTTAGGAGAAGAAGTCGAAAATGTTAAAAGTTAAAGATGGACGGACGACAGACGACGGACGATATTTCTATGAGAAAAGTCCACCTTGGACCTTCGGTCCAGATGGACTAAAAAATAAAAATAGAAGTCGGGATCAAGTCTTCAGTAAAAAAAAGTCGTATGCACTACTGTTTGAGCTATCTCGATTACTATCAACTGTGATATGATAATATTTTATGAACCTTATATAGTATATGCGTACATTGCTAACAAATTATTGTTCAGTATAAACACAATTTATGCTGTTTGTTTGCCTGTAAAAAGGTCGATTTAAAAGATTACTGGACCAAAGCAGACATAATTCCAGAGGGCGAAGCCATATATGTACGATAACACAATACTGCGTTATTCCGGATACCGTTTCCGAACCTTTTTAGAAAATCCTAAAGAGTACTGTTTACGACCCTCGTTTTATACTCTTTGTTAATTTATAGTGTAAATAATCAATTTCTTCAATTCAGACACATTGAATAAATAACAGTATTTATGATATATTGTTCAACAAAGCAAAACTGCTTTAACTTGGGGTAAAACCATTCTACAACTTCTTCAAACTCAGGATGTAAAATGCGAACTGCTCCCCATCTCCAATGTGCATATCTCAAATCAATTACAAATATATTCGCCGGCTCATGCCGGCGAATAATGAAACATTCCACGGGTAAGTGGCCACGGTACTTTGTCATTTTGTTCCAGTTCTCTTTAAGCAGCCAAGTCAATTGCGAGTTGTAGACCAAAGAAGATACGATTTCATACTTACTTTTATTCTTTATTATTGTGCTTGTCCGAATGAATTTTTGGTTTATTTTATAAATTAGTCCATAAGATCAGTCTATATGTCTTTCATATATATGCTGACAAGAATTCGGTTTTCCGAAATAAGTTTCAAGGAGAAAGCGTCGTAAGTTCCTATATAAACTGTGCAAACACCTAATTTCTGGACAACATCATTTACAAAGTAGTATTGAGCTTTTTGCCTGAAACATCAGGTTTTTCTACCACCGTTCCACCAGTTGGCTTCTTTGTCTAGCTGGGTTTTGATTTTTCTTAATTTATTTTCTCTATGGCGAGGGTTAATTCATAGCTCGTTCTTCATTTCCAATACATGTATAAGTAAATCGATCCTCCTTTTTTAACAAAATAATTTGTCTAGATTCTATTGAATATTTGATGGTCATGTACTACTTTTACAGAAATGTTTTACATACATATATATACGTTGGTTGTTCTACAGTTTTATAGTTTGCCTTTTATTGTAAGTAGCGAGAAAAAACTAGACTCGAACAAGGTTTCGGATATAGTATACACAAACACCATTTAATACGTTCTTTGTAACACATTCTAATACGAATCGCTTTAAACATTACCAAGGCAAGTAAATTAGTGGGTGTAGTTGAGCACAAAATCAGACTGGATAGTTACATTTTTATTGGATAATATATTTGTTTGTTTTAACGACACGATTTACAGACAGGTTGTTGGCATACCCATGAGAACGAATTGTGCCCCACTTGTAGCAGATATATTCTTGTATTGTAACGAAAGAGATTTTATGATTAAGTTACAAAACTGATTTGATTTCTTGATAATATACTGAATTTAAATAGCCCCGATTTTCTAAATATATAAAATCTATTTATCCTAAAGTCTTATCAAGGCTAACCAATATGATGATTCTTCACAACAATTTAGACTTGGACATTCATATTGTTAATAGAAAAGCTCATACTAAAATATACGATAAAAGATTGTTTGATGGGTGTCTGCTTGCGAAATTGACAAAATTTCAAAAAATCTTCTAAAAAACTGGAAGGCCTAGAGCTTAATATTTTGATATGTAGTAACTTGAGGGCATGGATAACCTTGTTTGTTGAAGGCGTGACCCCGGGTCAAAAATATATCACGCGTTTTGGGGTCAAAGTTGAACACTATTTGATATAGTAAACATGTTAATTTTTCACATTTTTGACTTCTTGTCCAAAAATACTGGACCAATATCATCCAAACTTAGTAGGAAGTATCACTAAAGGGAAGAGGATTCATATATATTCAAATGAATGGGCTCGACACCTAGGGGGCACCACTAGTGGGCCAAAAGTGGAAACTTTGACAATATTTCAAATATCTTCTAATAAACAAGTAGGCCTAGACCTTAATGCTTTGGCATGTAGTAATGTTACGGAATGGAGAACCAAATGTGTCCCAGGCGTGTCGCAGGCGTGTCACAGTGGTAAACAAAATTATGCATTTCGGGGTCAAAGTTAAACACTGTATATATCGCAAATATGTTAACTTTGAACAATTTTGATTTATTGTACGACACTATTGGACCAAATTCCACCAAAACTTGGTTGATGTCATCCTCAGGTCAAAGGGGGTACAGATATGTTCAAATGATAGGGTTCAGTACCCAGGGAAGGTCACTTAGGGGCCCACATGGGGAAAGTTTAACACAATTTCAAAACTTTCGACTCATACTATTCTGGAAAGACTGCTCAAGCTAGAGTGGTTGAAAGGCGACCAGATGAAAATCGACAGGTCATTCAGATAAATGCTGACAAACCGACAGTTGCGTGTACGGATGCCGATTCAATGAAACAGTGGGCAAAAACACCGCTTTGAATGTTTCTCTTCCACCAGCTTTATGTCTCTAATGCTATACATTTAATGTATTTTATTGTTTTTCTTCCCGACTTGCCATCAACTATGTCATTTCATAGCAAATATTAACGCGACATTAAGCTCTATATCAAAAAAGGAAAACAATGAAGAAAAATAAAAAAATAGATTTAAAAAAAACCCCAACAATTACTATATATAATAGGTTATTTGTAACATAATAAGATATCAGTATCTATATGTCGCTCTCTTGATTCACGTTGAGATATATTTTAAGCATTTATTTAAGAAAGTACACCAGTTTAATGTCAAGTTATCTAAAAGGGTACAGTTATTTGTTGTGATCATGAACATCTGACCAGGGTTCTACTCAAACGTAAACACAAGCGTACTAGTACATTGTGTTATTTAAAGACACCAAAGAACAACGATGTGTAACATTATTGTTTAAAGGTAATGTGTTCCTTTGATGAAACAAAACGACTGCATCACTGAATGTTCTGATCTTATCATATTAGCCAAATGCGGTCAGCCAATTTGTCGCTTCTATTGGTTCAGTCGATTTCTATCTCCATTTTATCTGTTATACGTGTATACTTAACGTTTCAGTTGAATATATCAGTTAGTTTTATCTTGCCAGTGGCAAATCTGTTACTACTGTCATCGTTTATGACCTGGCTCGGTAGACAATTAACGTGTTTATCCCGAGGATATTCCATTATATTTGAAGCTGAACATACAATAGGAAACAGTTAGAAGTATACATTTCGTATTGTCACCTACAGTACGAGCCTCCCAGTCTATTTACGATACTTCTGCATACCCATCGGACGTTTTTGCATGTGAACTTGTCTGTTTATTATGGCTCAAAAGGTTTCAAAGTAAACGATGTGAAAAAGTATCATGAAACTATATTTACATAGGATAATGTCATTTACAAAGTCAATCATTTAGTGATATCGTCCACTCCACGTTGTAATTATCTTGTCAATGTGACAGTCTCGGGTCAGTATGGTTGAGCGATCATGGGTTGGTTAACTGTTTTGGAAAAGTGATGAGTAGATGTTCATAAATGAAAAAAAATATTTGATGTTACATAAACTTAATTATTGTATTTCTCTAGAGAGTGTCAAAATATACGTTCATGGTGGCTCGATACAAATCTTGTCGACGCTAATCTAATATAGAATTGATTCCCCGTATACATTTTTATAACAAACATCTATGAGGGATCTAAAATCAATAACTTAACTGGCCACGATTTAATCATTTTATGATGTTATGTTAACCAATTCTCAAATCAACTATAAATGAAATATATAAAATATTGACTCGGGCAAGATTGTCACCTCTTTGAATTTTTGTGAAAATATTGTCAAATATAATAACCGACACTCGTGTGTATCATGTGTACGAATTTAACATTTAAGTAAGTGAAATATTGTATAAATGCCATGCAAAGAGTCTTTAAAACTCGAAAAAGGGACATCCTTGTTACATGTACCGTCACTTTTCCAACTCTCGTATTTTTGGGTCAGAATATTCATTATCATTGAACAGCAAATGCAAGCTTCTAAACTTGCACCACTCGTTTTTTATTTGTTGACGGCTGAATTGAAGATGTCTGCGTGCTACTTAAGTATACCATCAATAATTATCACAGCTTCAATTTTGTTCACGATATTTCAACAAAGCGTGACTTCATTAACATTCATTTTTGCTTATAGATGTAACATATACAAGTGTTGTTAATCCGACCTAAAGTAGTAGTATCTAAAACCCATGACGATATCCAGAAGCCGCAAGTCCATTGACATGAGTAGACATAAGACAAAAAACTATAATTAAGAACTACAAAGGAAACCTTGCGAAATTCTATTTTCAAAATAAACTAGAAAAAAGTTTGTTTAATTAAGGCTTTAACGGCACTTTCAGATTATTTCACCGGATATCGTGACAAAAAACCAAAGGATTAAAAGGTGATAGGACAGGAAGATAAGCAGCGACAGGAACGAGAATTCAAATTACATTGTAATAAGGATGGTTCAGAAAGAAGGATGAACCCATGCAAATGCGTCGCCTACCCTTCTTTTAAACTTAACATTTTGATCATTATCGTGCCTGGGCGTTAAATATCTCTGTAAACCGGACATCCAGCTAAGCGTTCCCTCCGAAGGACATGCTGATCTTCTTACCCGACAAGAATTATATAAACAAAATATAGGGAGGCAAACAAACTCAATGTAAAGTTCGATAAGAGAAGGCGGAAACGCCGTTGCATGGGCTCATCCTTCTATCTGTTCTATCTCTATTCATTTCGTTTCACGTTCCTGTCACCGCTTCTCTTCCTGTCCTATCTTTTGGTTTTTCTCTTTTGGTCTTTTGTCACAATATCGGTGAAA
>JAUMGZ010183472.1:0-10115 GCA_032359645.1 Pododesmus macrochisma | reverse complement strand
AATAAATTCTATGGCTTTGTAAATGTATAGTGGACTTAACAATAAATTCTATGGCTTTGTAAATGTATAGTTGACTTTACAATAAATTCTATGGCTTTGTAAATGTATAGTTGACTTTACAATAAATTCTATTGAGCGACGAGTCACTCTCGACATTCAGTAAAGATTGTCTCTTTTGGTTTACTTGTATTCATCACCATCAGTATACATGTACTACCCGGTATTTCAGATATATCCTGGCTACCAAATTTCTTTCTTGAGGAAGCATAGAGAAAACTAAATCTTCATGTAACAAACAATTTTCAGCCAGAGAAAATAATATTATTGTCCTAACAGGAGTCACATGGAAACCACCTCTACTATGGAAACTAGCTCTACCATGGAAACCACCTCTACCTGTCATCCACACACAATCCTCCTGATTATTTACTACATCTAGGTACTGGAGTGACAAAGTGTTGACAATCACTAAGTTTTACCTCCATTTATCTGCTAGCCATGTGAGAGCATTCTCAACCTCCATCAAAGTAGATGATCTTGAACTCAGAGCGTCAGACATTAAAAGTACCTATGAAATATAAATCCTTTAGCATGAACTTATGCATTACTAATGTTGTTACATTTCATAAAATAACATAATATATGATCTGATAAACCAACTTTAGCTACCTTGAGAATATAATCAAAATGTGTGTTAATTAATAAACTGTGTATACAACACATCCACACACTCAATCCTGGACACACAAGTATAAACAGCAAGTGAATGATATATAGGCAGGCTCAAGACCCTCACTAACCACATTATGACATTATCACAAAATGTTCAAAATTATATCAACAAAGAGTATACATGTATTTTAAATCAAAATTTTGTTGTAATAAGATTTGAAGATAGGTTTAAACTGTCAGATGAAACTCTGTGAATGAACATCTCTTGAAAGCACTATTTGTGCATTTTCAAACATGTACATACATATTTCTGCAGTGATATTCATATTAATAATAAAAAAGAACTACTTTTTTTAGACAAATAAGCAGTTTCACAAGTCACATAGTAAGTACAAATGTACATGTTTACAAACCTGTCTCTCCATTTGTATAATCTGTGATTTTAACAGAGTTACTCTCCTTTCATCAAACTTTTCATGCGAGTTCTCAGTAACCAACTGATGATAAAGAGACCTACAAGTATAGTAGATAGTATTTCAATAACAAAAGAAAGGAGTTCTTGTTTATATTTGACATATAATAGTTGACCTATAAAACGTAAATATTCACCTGAAAATGCTCAGCCTCGCGATCATTCACCATACCATAGGATTTTAAAATTTTCTATAATAACATATTAATGGAGATGTTAAGGGTTGAGCATTGAGATAACAAAAATAATGTCCATGGCAATACAATCATATTTGAAATTACTGAAAACTATCCATAGCCAAACATATTGGATTGAATTTAAGATTAACTCTCAATGTTTTGCTTTGATCAATAAACTGTTGCAATTTAATAAAAGTTTTTGCTTTGTTGCACTTTAAAAACATAATATTATGACAACTGTAGTATATTTATACATGGCTGAAAAAGATATAAAGACACTGGGAGGAGTAAAATTATAATGTGAGGAGTAAGATTATAATATGAGGAGTAAGATTAAACTGTGAGGAGTAGGATTATATTGTGAGGAGAAAGATTATATTGTGAGGAGTAAGATTATATTGTGAGGAGTAAGATTATACTGTGAGGAGTAAGATTATACTGTGAGGAGTAAGATTATACTGTGAAGAGTAAGATTATACTGTGAGGAGTAAGATTATACTGTGAGGAGTAAGATTATACTGTGAGGAGTAAGATTATATTGTGAGGAGTAAGGTTATATAGTGAGGAGCAAGATTATATAGTGAGGAGCAAGGTTATACTGTGAGGAGCAAGGTTATATAATGAGGAGCAAGGTTATACTGTGAGGAGCAAGGTTATATAGTGAGGAGCAAGATTATATACTGAGGAGCAAGGTTATATAGTGAGGAGTAAGATTATACTGTGAGGAGTTGAATTACACTGCGAGGAAAACATAATGCTTGTGAAGTAAGATTACACTTCTGTATATTGTAATTTACATTTACCTTACATCAGCAAGATCTTTCCTTAATTTGATATTTTCTGCTTTCAATGACTGAAAAAAGATATTTATAAGTCTATATCATTAAAATGAAATGCTGGAAAAACCCAAACAAAAGTATATAGAGTTTTGTCAATTTATTTTACTTGAAATACTGGACTATGACCTAGGTATTTCAAAACCATTCAACACTTAATTTGAACAGACTTGTCAGCAATGTTATGATATATCTATATTTCATTCTATCAAATTGAATGTGTCAGAGAAATAATGTTCAAGTTACATAGCACTACATGTATAACAGTAACCACATTTTACATTTATCACAAAGACATACCAAATCTCAAATGTAGCAGTTTTAAGAGATGATTTACTCTGATCAAACAGTTTAACAACCCAAAATCTCAACATTCAAATAGTTGCACTTTGGTTTCACTATTTTTCATATATTTCTTATAAAGGAAAATCACCTTAATTTCTCTTTCAGCCTTTGCTAAGCTAGCACTCTTTGTTGAACTGGACACACTGCCCAGGGTTGAACAACTGGTATCATGTTCCAATGTACTGTTGTGACTTAAAGCAGCAGATATGGTCAGACGGCCAGCACTTGAGTTCTTCATCTTTGGCATCTTATACAAGTTTTATTTTTCGGTACCTTATTCACATTACTGTAACTTTCAAGCACACGGTTTTCTAGATGGATACATGAAAGTAAAACCGTTCAAAAGTTATCTCATACTGTAATAGAACAAACTCAATTTCGTTTGCATAGTAATGATAGTTAATGTAACAAGGTGTAATATATATTGTATCATGTAGTGATTCATGATTGTCTTCTATATATATATTAACTTAGTTTGTATATGCGCTGCGTATTTAAATCCTCGCGCGTTTATATCACTAAACCTTTGTCGCGTATACCTGAGAGTGCACGCATAAAGCGTGCATCTCAGTGTCCTGTGACTATAGACTGACCGACGACTCCATACCACCATTGACCATCAACGTGACAACACCTTTCATTTCATGCTTTCATCAATCACCTCCCTGCAGTCCTTGTGAGTGTTATCGTAATTGTTATGTCTATATATTTGTATTACAATATTACAATAACGTTTACATGTTATGTCCGTGCACTCATTATTATTTATTCGCTACTGTGTGTGAAACCTAGCCGTTTGTATATTGTAGGTTTCTTTATTTAACATTATATATATATCGACATCAAGAGTCCAGTGTTTTACAAATGGCAACTGACGAGTGTTGACTATCATCTTATTATTTTGACCATATTCACACAGTCGCTACGAATTCAAATACAAATCAAATACTTTTTCATTCACGTCATTGTAAAGCATGGTTTCCATTCTTCCAAATATATTAATTTCATGAAATTCCTTGAATAGATAAAGGATTTATCACAAATGTTATACTCCTTCATTTTCAACTATGTGATTAAAGCAATTAAGCTTGACCTCCAATATGGCGGATTGTGATGTCACGTGCAATCCCTCTAATACGTGTACATGTACAGGTCACAGTTCTGTGTGTACTTTTGTTACGGTATACTACATATCTAAATTACAATATATATATATATAATAGAGATTGTGGTTTTACGTAATCCAAGACGACTATACACAACCTGGTAACCGACAAAGTCCATGTATCTTGAAACTATGACACAACAGTGACACTATGTGATAATACACCTTTGCCAAGACACTTCGGTAAAACAGTTACACGGACAACACAATCATATGTTACCCAGTGACAATAATAACTGACACAAGTGAAACCAAAACTTACCAAACTTCTCCAACACTTATACAGCTTGGTAACCCAGCTTGGAACCAAATACATATCGGTCGTATTGCGTCTCTTCAATGTTTCGATGACGATGGGAATCATGATGTACGTGAAGTTAGCAGTGGATTAGAGATTGGAGATTGGAAAAATATATAATCCACTGTTGACTTCACGTACATCGGACATGGGCTTACAAAAGGAAAACGTTGGACACACATGAAAAATAACCAACTTTACATTCATTAGATAAAAAATGGACTTTCTATTAACAAAAAATAGCGAATATCCAAAAAGACGTTCTCCCTTCGGGGGCCCCTGGTTGGACCAAAGTGAATTGTGCCAACAATTTCAGTCTGCAGTCTTGTAGGGCAGACTACCGAGAGTCCCTCAGACCAGGTCTGGACCCCGGGTTCGCTTTAGATTGGGCCCTATTAAAGTCCGTAAATAGGTCCACAGTAGCGAATATACAAAAAGAATTATTCACTTTGGGGGCCCCTGGGGGACTTAAGTCAGTCCAGAATTGCGAATATCCAAATAGACTTAGGGGGTATCAAAGTCAATTGTGCCTAAAGTTTGAGTCTGTAGTCGTAAGGCAGACAACTGAGAGTCCAAGTCTGAAGGACTCGGGTCCGCTTTAGATTGGGCCATATGAATGTCCGAAAATAGGTCAAAAATAGCGAATATCCAAATAGACGTACTTATTATATCCATAAATATATCATATATTTATGCACACGCGCATGTACACCCTTTTTGTACTCGCACACACACATGTATATTTATATTATATATGTTTAATAAATTTAGTTTACAAATGTTTCGAGTTTTGCGAATATCCAAACTACTGCTATAAGTGTGAAAATCCTATCTATTGCTGGCAGTGGTTTGGATATTTGAATATCTGACCTCCAATATCCAATCCACTTCTAACTTCACGTTCATGTCAACAATTTGTCTGTAAAGATCAGCGTCTTCTACAAGATTTTTCTGTGTACAACAGTCTTTATGACTGCTCTCCAATATTGAGAGATCTTCGAAATACGTGCTGAGATTTTGATTGTTGTCTTCATCCTCCGATGATCGAGAGTCTTTGCCAACTTTACCTCTAAGTGTAGTCGATGATATATCTTTGGTATTGTATTAAATGGGGAAAATAACGGTTGAAATGTTTAAAGTAAGGATCATAGAGTCAATGTTGGCATTTTTATCACAAAATGCTAAATCAATATACTGTAAATATCAAACAACCTCATATTATAAATGATATGTCAAGCTAGTCTATGTATCCTTCGCTACAGGTACAATATTTTTCCTTGGAGACATATCTTTTCTGGAACTATCTGGAAATTCTTTATTTAAATTCCAGTTTTTCTTACGATGTTTTTACAGTCTTTGTTTTTTTTTTTTTAAATATTGTTCAGGGGGTCGTGCATGCAATGCTCAATTACATTGCTAAATTCTGTAAAGATATTCTGGATATTTACTGCACTCGAAATTATCTATGGGTGTGAAAAAACCGTTTATTTAACCACCAAACAATATTTTATAATCCTATAAATCATACATTAAAATAAAGTCGAAATCGCTATCAGCATACAGTCTTGTCCACTATCATCCATACATTAGCATATTCGAAGGTGATATTTCCCGTCATTTTTATATTATGTTTAAAAACCCAAATGACTTTGTTAATATTAGTTATGCTTTTATAAAACATTAAATCGTGTAAAAAGACATAAAACATGTGTCAAAGGGGATTAGCGAGTTAATTATCTACAGGTGACCGGCCTCGAACCTTGATAACAGCACTGATTCGATACGTTATTATCTAGTAATAAGCTTCATCTTCATTTCTAAATATGACGAGTCGGCAGCAAAGGTTGAATTTCTGTTACAGTAGCTGTTTTGTACCAACTTTGGTAATGATGATAATAGAACCAATATTTGCTTATAAAAACAAGTATGATGTGATTGTTTGTAATCTATCTCGCTTCGGTAACCGCTATTTCCGGAACTAATACAGTGGGGTTCAATCAGGGTGAGTACGGTTAACCACGAGAAACGAAGGGTGACATTGAGATCAAATATAGATTGTGTGTTTATGGATCAAAGATTTAAAGGACAAACTTTGAAGTTTGCAGAATCAATTTTAAAACAACAGATAATGCAACTATACAAAAATGATTAATTAAATGATACGACAAACCCAGACGATATTCAAAAGACGTAAATCAACGGACAAATAAAAGGAAAGTATGAGACGCACACAGAAAAGTTATATATTTTTCGTAAGACATTCTATATGTGACCATTCTACATGAAGCCACGTCTTGATGTAAAGTGAACCCGAGTGTTATAACTGCCATGATAGCAATTTCGACATGCCCTGCAGTATCATTGCCAACAAACGAACTAGTTCAATCCAGCCATCAAAGTCAATTGGGGCTTGTGGAAGTTTTTAGCTTTGCGTTTCTATGATGTAGTTAATCCTAATACATGACATGCAATATATTTGATGGAATGCTATTTGGTTTGAAAGTTAAAACATGATAATCATTAATTAAACTATTTTTTTAAAAGTGTTTTCTTTTCAATTTCAGGTAGTTTCAGCATAAACCCCAAAGATGTATACGTTACATATCTTTCTGACTATAAGTATAGCTAGCTGTGTGGCTTATGAGTGTGACAAGGCCGCGACTGAATGTGAAACTTCTCTTGTAATAACCCATATGCTCTCTATGATGCACCCAATCCAACGTGCTGTGTATCCAAAGGGCGGCAAACTGTATATGTATGATGTAGCTAACACGACATCGGCGTCGCCAATTGACCCTGAAGAAGTTATGACTGCAGACGGTTGGGAGGACACCCGTCTAGTAGTTGTCGCAAATAACAGCTTACCAGGACCTTCCCTGAGGAAGGTCAGAAGTTAAAGATACACGTCCACAACGACCTTCAATCAGAAACTGTAACAATACACTGCACGGGTTACCGCAACACGGAACTCCCTGGATGGACGGGGTCGCCTTTGTGACACAGTGTCCTATTCAAACGGGTTCGAAATTTACGTACGAATTTTATGAAACTCCAAAGGTACATATTGGTATCAGTCGCACGTGGGATCTCAAAGATCTAAAGGACTTTTTGGTGCGTTCGTTATACACGAAAAAGGATCTAGCCACAATTCCAAAGAGCTTATTATGACAATTCAGGGTTGGAACCACGACTGGGATTCAGATATGGATCACCAAAAAGTTAAATATGGTATCTTTATGAACCGTAAACTCCTTCCAGAGACGTCTTCCTTTGACGGAGGACACTTTAGTAGGTTTAAACTAACATCTGCTCTAATCAACGGTAGAGGGAGGGTATATAAACCAAATGGAGCAACAAATGAAGCTCCGCTTACAGTATTTAATGTTGATCCAGGAGTAACTTACCATTTCAGAGTAATTGGAACAGGCGCATTGTATCCATTCCGGATCTCTGTTGATGGTCATATATTAACAGTAGTAGCATCGGATGGATATGACTTACAGCATGAAATAGCAGATGCGTTCATGATAAATCCAGGGGAACAATACGATGTTTTGATTTACAACAACAAAACTATAGGGAACTACTGGATTCGTGCGCAAACACTGGAAGCTGATGTTGAACACAAGGTGACAGCTATTTTGCGGTATACGGGTGCATTCGACGAAGAACCAGTAACTCAAGCAAGATTATGTACAGACTCTAAAAGATGTCTTGTTATAAATTGTCCTTTTACATATTACCCAGCAAGCATGAATACAAATTGCAAAAGATTCGATCACTTGAGGTCATTAGACAACAACGACACAGCTCTAACTGTCACTGGAAAAAGGTGATATGAAAGAATATTTTCTAAATTTTGCATTTCCTGGAACAATATTTACCCAGGGCTCGACAAATGGTGTACACTTTCGCACTCCTGTAGTGGCTGCTCTAACACAACCCACGGAGATTGACACACTTGTGACAAGGAAGGCTGTGGAGAAGACAGAATATGTTACTGTATAAACTCACTGACTCTTGACCACGTTAGTGTAGTGCAGATGGTATTCACTAATATGGGTAAGGGTAGAGGATGGGCCCATCCGATTCATATGCATGGCTATTCTTTTTACGTTCTTAAAATTAGATATGCTGAATATAATGACACGACTGGTTTGTACATTAGACAAAATCATGATGTAGACTGCCGTGGAAAGGGAGATATGGATGAAAGTTTTTGCAATTCAGCGACATGGCGAAATCAGTCGTGGCTTGATGGAAATGTACCCGTTTTAGAGCTCAACAATCCTCCGAAAAAAAGACACGCTTATAGTTCCAAGTGATGGCTATGCCGTAGTAAGAATACAAGCAAATAACCCTGGCGTTTGGATTATGCACTGCCACATAGAATTGCCCAGAACTGACGGTATGGTGATATTACTGAACAATTCCTTCGGACATTCAAGTTTACAAAATATCCCCGCAGGATTTCCCGTATGTTGTAATTTTCCACCTTAACAAGCAAAACCCAATTCACAGGCAGCAGTTGAAATCAAACGCAAAAACACTGAAGATGGTATGCAATTTTATTGAAATAAGCAATATACTCCCATAATCCCGAAGCAACGACAAATATGAGTTTGCAAATGCAATTGAAAAAGAAGCACATACTAAGAAAGGACAATTATGTACCCACATGGATGGAATTCGTCAGGGGTTAATAAGTTATGTTATATATTTAAGTTTATAAAGTTTGTAAAGGGAAAAGTTGTGATGGAAAGAGTATAACAAACTTTTGGGTGAATGTATAATTAACCACAGGGTTGCAATACAGTCATTCTTTTTAAAGAAAATTTACCAAAGGGTATACAACAAACTTCATATTGACGCAAACGTCAAATTGGGCCGCAAAGCAGTTGATTATAAATAATCTAGTTAACCGTAATGCACAAGGCACTTACATGGTGTCGTGGTTGTTTTTAAAGTGGAAATATATTTCCACAAATAATGCCAATATGCTTACATTTTTATTCCCGCGCTTTCGAAGAAAAGCGGGAATATTGTGAGCGTCTCCGGCGTCCATCCGTGCGTCTTACCCTGTTACTCTTCCTACACCGTTGGAGATAGGAACTTAAATACATGGTAGATATATGTGTAAAAATGTGCACAGCACTTTCGGATATTTGATGTTACATTTTACAGCAACTTATTTTAGCATACGGTGATCGGGGAGGGGGTAAGGGTACTTTAGGGGTGAGGAGTAAAATAACTTTCTCTTAACTGTTTAAGAAAGGAAGTTCACATGGAAACGATCTGGTCATGAAGCTAGTAGAATCGAATTATGGTTAGTAGAAAAACATATAACAAAGTTCTATCGTGTGATATACGACCCGCCCAGATAAAACGCACTGATCATCTTGCAATGTCCCTTTAAGTAAAACAGCATTCATTAAAATCAGGTGCTGGATACTGGAAAATTAATAACAGTCTTCTCGAAGATAAAAATTATTGCAAACAAATAGAAAATGTTATCAAAACATGCAAATAGGAGTTAAAAAATTTGAGTCCTATTTACCTATGGGAAATGTGTAAGATAAAAATAAAAAAACTCTACAATATATTATTCACAATCAAAAGCAAAAACTAGAAGTAAACGAAAAGAATGTAAAAAAGCAATTCTTAAAATGAAAATAGGTAAATCACCAGGGTCGGATGGATTGACTGCAGATTTCTATCGAAAATGTTGGCATTTAATTGATTATATGGTTATGGAATCATGGATTTACAAACGGGCAATTTTCCCCCTCTCAAAAACATTGTGTTATTTCTTTAAATTTTAAAAAAGGGCATAAAAATAACTTGAATAATTGGCGACCTATTACATTGCTCAATACGAAAAGAATGTAAAAAAGCAATTTTTAAAATGAATATAGGTAAATCACCAGGGTCGGATGGATTGACTGTAGATTTTTATCGAAAATGTTGGCATTCAATTGCTAATATGGTTATGGAATCATGGATTTACAAACGTGCAATTTCCCCCTTTCAAAAACATGGTGTTATTTCTTTAAATTTTAAAAAAGGGGATTAAAATAACTTGGATAATTGGCGACCTATTACATTGCTCAATACCGACTATAAAATTGCTGCTCATACACTTGCAAGA
>JAUMGZ010183461.1:0-13812 GCA_032359645.1 Pododesmus macrochisma | reverse complement strand
CCGGTGCTTCATTGTTTGACGCGGTTATTGTTTGTTTGTCAATGCCTCTCGTTCTGTTGATCCTATTCATACTGTTTGTTACTAAGCAATGCTAATGTGTGATACGCAGGATATATACATGAATTAGTCAATATCTATGATGTTTAGTAACCCTTGTTTTTAATGTAGGCCTACGTGTGATACACAGTTTTAACAACTTAAGTAGCCCACATATGTGATGTTTAGTAACTCTTGTTACTAAGCTATGCAGCAATTTAATACACATCGTGAATACGTTAAGTAGCCCACGTGTGTGGTATCGATGTGAACTTCCTTGTTGTAATTTATAAATTATATATATATTCTGTTCCTTAGTGTCGACAATTTCCACGGACAAATCAAACAAACTCGGTATTGCCAACAAAAGATGTTTGCATTGCTCAAATTTACGGAGTATCTGGTTAATCTAACATTTTGAGAACTCTTTTGTGTAATGTGTATGTTGAATGTGGTTTTTTATTCGTTTCAATTCAAACGACAGGAACGCAAACATCTCTGCTTATGTATATGTATATTTGCTACAAGAAATAAACAGAGTGATGTTGTCTGCTTTTTCCTGAGAGTTATGAACTAAGGATTTATGCATCCTATACAAATCTTTTCGGACTATTTTAGCAACCAAAAGCTACTTAACCATACTACTATGCAAATGCATGGGTCGTGTCTTTAACAAATATGCAACGGTGCATTCAAACATTATAATCAAATCTAAAAAGGCGCTTCACATTAATGAAATATGCTTTGGCAATTCAACACAAATTGAAACGGAAAAACCAAGGCAATATGATGCTAGTACTCATATTAATTAAGACGACGTACCCTGTATGATGATAAGATAAGATAAGATGTTCTTTATTTCCTCAAATGGGTTGGAATTGATATGCAGTATGACAGCATGAACGCACATATGCCATTAGGACCGAGAGCACGCCTTCAAGTGGTTGGGACAGTCCCTGCATCACGAGTGGCGTGCTAGTCGGTCCAAGATCAATATGCGCTCGTACGTCAGCGTGCACGCTCACAATAGTGCGCTCACCTTTCATGACACATTCGCAAACTTAAATGTATATACATACAATAATGATACAAGTAGCATTTATAATAATCATTATTATTCGTGTTACATTCTTTTACAATCAAATATCAGAGACTTTGAAAGTGTATACAAGCTGTCAGCAACCATCTTCATTATATTTGTCTATTTTTATCTTGAAAGGTTTTCAAATGAAGTACCTTCTAGTTTGCCTAACAATGCAATGTATTGAGCATTCATATCTTGAAAATTGAAGTCTGTATACTCTTGAATAGATATTACATTTAAGATATCTTCTAGTATCTATTCGCGTTTATTTAAAAAGTGTAAACATTGCATTAAAACATGTTTATTGTAATCTGTAGAATGAGTATCACAAGTATGATACATTTTTATGACACTTTTTCATCGACCCCACTTGTATAAGATTTGATATCTGACGTCATTTTGAAATACATGTTTTTTCAAAAGTCCAGAGATTGTGTTGACAAAGCATAGTGTGCATAATATTGTAAATTAAAAGTTCATTTATACAACTAAATGCTTCTCTCCATTTTTTTTTCTCCTGATATCTGAACACTATCTATTACTATCCTTGAAAAAATTGCTTTTGTTTATAAATAACACGAGAATCTTCCGATGAAAAGATTAGACAGACTGTACAGTTCGGCTGTATTTTTCTAGCTTTTGTGACAAGAAATTTCTGAAAAACGTTTATATAAATTCATAAACTGTGTAGTAAATGCTGGTTTTTTTCCGACCTGTGTAGTCTTCCTAGAAAAGGTAGTTGGCATTTCGTTATATAACCTTTCATGGACCATACACCTATATTTGTTACACTTGATAAACTTGGTGATTATTTACAGAAACCTTGTGTAAGCCTTGTACGTATATATCGAATGTTCTATTGTCAATGCGTGGGTCGTTTCTTTAACAAATACGCAACGATGCATTCAAACATTATAATCAATTGAAATCTAAAGAGGCGCTTAATATAAATGAAATATGCTTTGGCAATTCAAGAAAATTGAAACGAAAAAACCAAGGCAATATGATGCGTGTACTCATATTAATTAAGACGACGTCCCCTATGATTGCTTTATGATGTGATTGAAATGAATATTGTCGTAAATTATGTTTTTATCACGTAGTACGACAAAACGCGACAGCACGACCAAAAAAGCGTCATTACCACAAAACTAATTTAAAGGTGGTTGCGCTGAGGGGGATACTACCACAACACGGCACAATACTAATTTCGGGGCGATAATACAACACCAAGCGACAAACTACGAGAACATTAATCTATATTGTTGTCGTAATGGTGCACTTTCCGTCAACAAAACCAAAACAAGAAGGGATTTTTCGTACAACTGAGGGTGACTTATATTCAGGATACATTTTTGTATTAAAGACAGCATGAAAAACTAATTGTCGGTTTTGTTGTACTATTTCGCAGTATTGATCACACCGGTACATTTTGGTTTTTTGTACTGTTCTTGTGTCGCCTGTTTAGTTATGTAAGGATGGTACTGTCACCCCTTGCAACACGCCAAATGTAAAGTGTTCTTATATGTGCGTAACGTCGCCCAAACAGAGATACAACACTACAGTAGGACATCACCAGTTGTTGTAGACAGTACAAAATACTACAATACATTGTTGTCTGTCTGTCTTTTGCCGTAATGTTGTGCTATTGCTAACACGTCACTGTTGCCGTCGTATTGACCTGCGGTACTCGCGTGTTGTCGTTCTGATGTGTTGTAAGCGCCCATAGCACTTCTGCAAGCATTTGACTTATTTAACCAGCATTCTAACATGAGAACTGAATGCAGTTATGTAATTATTCAAATACTTTTAAATCTGTTGTTTATATCTTGTCATGAGCTCCTCTTATATAGAGAATTTTCCTAGAACGAAGAAAATAGTTCAATTAAGTGCGTTATTATCATAATACACATTCAATTATAAATGCATATCGAAGAGGTTATAGCCAGGCCTAACATCCAGGTGGAGCGCAACTTACATTATCTCTCAATATATTCTTTAACCTCGTTTGATGTGTATACTGTACGTGTTATCAGAGTCGAGTAGCCCATTAAGTATATATATAAGAACAGCGTGAAGTTAGTGCAATGCCAGCGATTTAGAGATAACATATATGAAAACGTGTTTGTTAATTGACTGGGAATGAGTTTAATAGTGAATATGCTGACTTGGTGACGGTTTGGGGTTGACTGTACTGTACTTTGTTGTATTGTTTTGATGATAAAGCTGCAACTTCCTTGCTGAAAACACATGCTTCTTTTTGTACTATGGCAACAAGCCGCATACCTTCATATACATGGTTTAGAAATCAAAATTGCAAACCGATACACACCACTAAATAAATATAAGATAAATAAGAAAAAAGAAGCAATATTCTGTTAGAATTACCATCGTCCTGCTTTCCAGGTATAGCTACCAAACAACAGTCAACTGATGTTCAAGATAAATCCATTTATGATCAATTAGTCTACAGATAATATGTAACAAAAAACATTTCACAGCACTCATTGAAGCTTTATAGAAAGTTCAGAACTAATAATAGACCACTGCAATGGTGTTTATAGCTTGAACTGTATAAGGACATCTTTATCGTGCTAGGAGGTTAAAGCTTCCCTGTTCATTGGAACACTCGAACAATCCTACCGCAAAAAGATGTCATCACAGATAATATGTAACAAGAGGCATTTCACAGCACTCATTAAAGCTTTAAAGATAGCTCAGAACTAATAATATACCATTGCAAAGGCGTTATGGCTCGAACTGTATCAGGACATCTTTATCGTGCTAGGAGCTTATCTGAACACTCGAAACCCTACCGCAAAAAGATGTCATCACATTTGAGACATTTCGCACGTAGGCCCCGTATATGTTGCTGATGTTAAATGTTCAATGCCCGAGGGAGAATATTGTAATGTCCATAATTATATATAGCAACTGCATATATTATAAAAAAAGGCTGTCCAACCAACATCGACGGTGCCAAACCTCGCTCTTAGCCCGATACCATGCTCCGAATCAATCGTCACCAACGGACTCGAGAGGGAAAATGAATTTAGAGTAGGCAAGATTGAAGCCAAAGGTCGACACAAGAAATAGTAGGATATATTTTACTAATACTAGTTAGGAGAAACGAATATATTTGAAAATCATTCCATCTGTAACACCAACCAAACAGTCCTAGAAACACATACATCAGTAACACGACATATAAGTTGAAAATCAACCTTTTGTCATACATCGGACTGTAAAAAGTTTTGGAAATCACTAAATTATTTCGTTCATATACTACCTACCCGCCTGTCCGCCTGTCCGCCTGTCCGCCAGTCCACCTGCCCTCCTGCCCGCCTGTCTGTATGAAATTATGCTATATATTCTCTTTGGTTTGTTAAAAATAAGTATGAATTCATTTTAACACTTGTTATTTGTTAATGTCCAATCTACTGTGACTGAATTACACCATCTCGTGTAACAGCAAGCATGGAAGTACGACAAAATGACACTGCGCCCAATCCAGTGTCGCAATAGCGGGGAGCAACAGTATGACAGCATTATAATACGATATTACGACAAAATAACACCTAAGTTCTACAGAAGATGAACGTCACGACTAAATTTACTTCGTGCATTGCCGTGGTGACGTATGTCGCGGCTTTATCGCCGAGACGATAGGACCGTACGCAGTACATGCAAACTACTGTTTGTTTTTTTTTGTTGCAAAACGTATTTTGCTCATATCGGTGCAATCAGAGGCGACATTACAACACACATCTAGTTTTTTGATGTACTATAATACTTTGTCGTGTATCGCCCCCGTCAAGTTTAACTTGCCGTACCGTTTAATGGCACCTCCAACGGCACGATTAACTGTATAGTTGTGTACTTATTAATGCCCCTAGCTATATCACAAACTATATCAGGTTGTAGAGTTTCTGTATGGTCGTAATATCACACCGTCAGTATGGCAACACTAAAAAAGTACAACAAGAGATTGACACCACAATGATTTCAAAAGTAGGTTTTGTCTTTTTCTTGCTTTTCCCGTTCATACTGTTGTGTTATTTTTCTTGTACTGCCTTTTTGACGTCATATGGAGTTGACACCATTAGTGTTCACGTACTGTCGAGTTGACAGTACTGCCTTACTGTAATGTTGTTGTACTGCCGTGTTGCCATACGATTGTGTTGTCGTACTGTCGTGTTGTCGTGCTTCTATGTGTTTGTAATGTCGTATTTGCGTACGTACTGACGTGTTGACCTAATGTCCTGTTTTTATTATGTCGAATTGTCGTACTGGCGTGCTGACGTACTGTCATGTTTACGTACTGTAGTGTTGTCGTACTGTCGATTTGACATACATTCGTGTTGACGATATGTCATTATGCCGTGATGCTGAGTTGTTGTACTGTCGTGTTGCCGTGCTGCGGTATTGTTGATATGTCGAGTTGTCTTACGATTTAGTTGTTGTAATGTAATGTTGGCGTACTGTCGTGTTACCGTGCTGCTGCGTTGTTGTACTGTCGTTTTGAGGTCGTGTTGTGTTTCTGTAATGTAATATTTGCGTGTTGACGTACTGACATGTTATTGTAATGTCGTGCTGTCGTTCTGTTGTGTTGTTTTACTATGGAGTTTTCGTATTGCCACGTTGTCTTAGTGTCGTGGTGTAGTGTTGTTGTACTATCGTGTTGACGTACAGTCTAGTTGACATACTGTCATGTTGACGTGCTGTCATTGTGTCGTGCTGCTGTGTTGTTGTACAGTCCTGTTGTTGCACTATTATTATATGTGTTGTCGTACTATTGTATTAACGTATCGTCGTATAGTCCTGTTGTTGAAATGTTTTGTGTCTTTTTGTCGTATTGTTGTGCTGCTGTGTTGTTGTTCTGTCGTCTTGTCATGCTGTCGTACTGTCATGTAGTATTGTCGTACTGTTTTTTTCTTGTTGTAATATCGTGTTGTCGTGCTGGTATGTTGTCGTACTTTCGTGCTGTCGTATTGTCGTGTTGTCGTTCTATCGCGCTGTCGACCCCACACAGCACTTTGCTCTTGTTTTATCACGGTAGTGGTGATTGAATGACGCTATCTTTTTTCTATACACATTCCCCCTACATCTGAAGTGGAAGAAATTATCGCTTTTTTAAGGTAATCTCAACGCAAATTAAAATGTTAAAAATAAACTTAAATACAAGCAATAGTTACTATTCGTTGGCGTGTATGCATCGCTGTCTACGCAAAACAAAATGGCCGACGACGTAAGCATGCCCACGAGTTTTTAACAGCGAGATCGTTGATTTATATGATGCATTATATATTGAAATGTTTAAAACATTTTCTTAAACGCATTTAAACATTAATGATAAAAACAGTTTAAACACTATTTCATAGCGTTTTAATGTGTAATGTAGAGGTAGAACGTACTCGGGGAATGGGATTAAGGAGGCCGAATCTAATTTAATTGCCAAAAATCTGCAATAGAGAATTTCATTTCCTTAACAGACAATGTTAAGAGACACAATATCTTTATTTTAAGCAAAATAAAAAAGGCATGTCACCAGGACTGGTGACACAGTGGGACTGTTTCAAAATAACATCTGATTTTACATAGTGTTCAATGGGAAATAAAAAAGAAATGGCAAATTTTAAAAATCAAAAATCCTGCAATAGAACTTTTGACCATTTTTGTATATAAGGTACTGCCTCAAATTATCTTTCTTTTAAGCAGAAAAAAGAGGGGGTCACCAGGCAAATAGTAAAAAGGGACCGTCAAAGGTAAAATTTTGAGCTAAAACCACAACTTTTTTACACTAAATGTTTTATGACTGGTCTCATATTCAATCTTTATATTTTCTAGAAGCAGTTTTTCAAAATTGTTGCAGACCACGTGTTTCTTTATAATATCTTATTCATCTTTTAATTGTTCTATCCAATTTTAGTTCAATCATGACTATTTTTGTAGGACATCTGAAAATCAGTGCTGCGCATTGAACATGTGCACTCGAACTAGATTTGGCCTCCTCCTTAAGTCAGAAGATCAGACAAGGGTTACAACAGTGCTTTCTTAACATTAGTCCTCAAAAAAGTGTAAATATGCGGATATAAAAATTGTGCAAAGGAATAAAATGCCTTCAAGTTCAAGTAAATTTTATTTAGGGTTGTATTTTGTACAATAACAAGAAACATAATCTCTGTAGAGCTATTAAATTTACTTGAAAGAATACAAGAGACAAAATATCATGTATTAACTTAAGAGTAAAAACTAAATCTACAAAAGTTAAAATCATCACGGCAGAAAATAAACAAAAGTAAAAGACCACAGGCATGCATCATTAACTAAAAACTAAGTCTAAAAGACAAACAGAAAAGATCACAGACATGCATCACTAACTTAAAACTAAGTCTAAAAGACAAACAGAAAAGATCACAGGCATGCATCACTAACTTAAAACTAAGTCTAAAAGACAAACAGAAAAGATCACAGGCATGCATCATTAACTAAAAACTATATCTAAAAGACAAACAGAAAAGATCACAGGCATGCATCACTAACTTAAAACTAAATCTAAAAGACAAACAGAAAAAATCACAGGCATGCATCACTAACTTAAAACTAGATCTAAAAGACAAACAGAAAAGATCACAGGCATGCATCACTAACTTAAAACTAGATCTAAAAGACAAAGAAAAGATCACAGGCATGTATCACTAAATTAAAACTAAATCTAAAAGACAAACAGAAAAGATCACAGGCATGCAGCATAGAGATTATCTAGAATATATATAAAAACTAAAGTTATACTAGTAGCAAGATAAAATTAGGTATGGACTAGCTAGCTTCAATAATCTTACAATCACAGACATATTGAATAGTAATATTCATATACAATTCAAAACTATACATACTAAAAACATGCATAAGTCACAACAAGTTATTTAAGCAATAAGCTGCATAGATGTTGCAGACCTACTGGTATAACTGCAGCATGTGTCACAGACAAACTGAATGTATTATGTAGTGTGTATTGTTGTACCAATACAACTGTAGGAATTATTTTTAGGTCACCTGAGACTTTGTCCGTCCTTGTCGTGCCTCGGTAAACTTTTCACATTTTTGACTTCTACTCCTGAACCTCTCAACCTATTTCATTCAAACTTTGTAGGAAGTATCCCTAGGGGCAGGGAATTCAGATTGGTTAAAATGAAGGGGCTTGCGCCTCTAGGGGGCCAAAAGGGGCCAATTTGACAACATTTCAAAAATCTTCTTCTAATAAATTAGAAGACCTAGAGCTTAATGCTTAAAGAACAAAAAATGTTCAAGGAATGACCCTGGGGTCAAAAATCAGTTACACGTTTTTGGGTCAAAGTTCAACACCATAGCAAATATGTTAACTATTAATATTTTCGACTTATTCTCCTAAACCACTTGACCAGTTTCATCCAAACTTGGTAGGAAGTATCACTAGGGGTACAAATTCGTTCAAATGAAGGGGCTCGGGCCCCCAGGGGACACCACTAGAGGGGCCAAAAGGGGAAACATTTTCTAAAAGTGAAGCCTTAAAATGCAAATTTTTTTAAAAACGGTAGACTTTTTTATTTACAGATATGTATTAGAGAGTTGTAGAAAATAATGTGAAGAATATTTTGACAAAGATTCGAGGTCATTGGTGCAAAGGTCAAGGTCACTGACACTTCAGAAAATTATCTCAAAAACCTTAGACTTTCTGTACAGACATAATTATATATAAGAGAGTTGTAGAAAATAATGCAAAGAATATTTTTGTAAAGAGTCAAGGTCACTGACACTTCATAAGATTGAAAATGCCATTTCCTCAAAGACAGTAGACTTTTTGTATACACAAATAGATTTGAGAGTTGTAGGAAATAATGTGAGGAATATTTTGACACAAGTTTCAGGGTCATTGACAGAAGACTGAAAATGCTAATTTTCTCGAAAACAGTAGAATTTTTGTACAGACAGATATATAGGTAAGCTGTAGAAAATAATTCAAAGAATATTTTGACAAAGTTGGAAGGTCATTTGGGCCAAGGTCAAGGTCACCATCACTTTCGAAGCCTTAAATGCCACTTTTCTCAACAACAAAAACAGTAGACTTTTTGTACAGACAAAAATATTAGGGAGTTGTAGAAAATAATTTGAAGAATATTTACAATGTTTGAAGGTCGTGGGATCAAAGGTCAAGGTCACTGACACTTTGAAAGACTGAAAAAGGTAGACATTTTGTGTAGACACATTTGCATTAGACAGTTGTAGAATATTATGCAAAGAATATTTTGAGGGCCTGCCATGACTTGTTTAAAGTTTTCCATTCAGTGTCCTACAATAAGTATACCTCTGAACACCACTATTTAAATATATTCAAGCTAATTAATACTCAGGTGACCGTTAAATTTAATGATGTCTTCAATAAAGATTAGATGTAAGTTATTAACTAATGTATAGGTTTCAATGGCCATGGTTCTTATTCGCCTGGTTTCTAATTGTTGGTAATTAAGAGTTTTCAAGTACCGGTAGTTAATTTTTTATGACTTCAGCTGGTGTTATCATTGAAAATATAAAGAAGAGATCTTTCTTGATTTTTTTTTATAAAAAAAATGTGTTTTGACATCTACAAAATTTTTAGCTAAAAACATTCCTTATAAAAGAAATGGTAAATTGTAAGCAGTTTCCTTTTCAGTACACTCAGTTGTCTATAAAAAAAACCCAGCTTTTAACATAAATTTGAAATTTATGATAAAGAACAAATGTGTAAGATAGGTGGAAAGGAAGACAATTGAAAATCAACAGATTGATATATAGGAAGTATTTCTTACAATTTTAGTTTTACTATAAATACAAATACACAAACTCAGGAAACTGGCATATACCAAAACCTGATCAACTGTACAAAAACCTGATCAACTGTACAAAAACCTGATCAACTGTACAAAAGCTTGATCAACTGTACAAAAACCTGATCAACTGTCCAAAATCTAATCAACTGTACAAAAACATGATCAACTGTACAAAAGCTTGATCAACTGTACAAAAACCAGATCAACTGTACAAAAACCTGATCACCTGTACAAAAACATGATCAACAACCTGATCAACTGTACAAAAACCTGATCAACTGTACAAAAACCTGATCAACTTCATCAAAAACCTGATCAACTGTACAAAAACCTGGTCAACTGTACAAAAACCTGATCAACTGTTCAAAAACCTCATCAACAACCTGATCATCTGTACAAAAACCTGATCAACTGTACAAAAACCTGATCAACTGTACAAAAACCTGATCAACAACCTGATCAACTGTACAAAAACCTAGTCAACTGTACAAAAACCTGATCAATTGTACAAAAACCTGATCAACAACCTGATCAACTGTACAAAAACCTGGTCAACTGTACAAAAACCTGACCAACTGTTCAAAAACCTCATCAACAACCTGATCATCTGTACAAAAACCTGATCAATTGTACAAAAACATGATCAACTGTACACAAACCTGATCAACTGCACAAAAACCTGATCAACTGTAAAAAAAAAACCTCATCAACTGTACAAAAACCTGATCAACTGTACAAAAACCTGATCAACTGTACAAAAACCTGATCAGCTGAACAAAAGCTTGATCAGCTGAACAAAAGCTTGATCCACTGTACAAAAGCTTGATCAACTTTACAAGTTCCTGATCAACTGTTAAAAAGCTTGGTCAACTATTGTCACAAAAATAAGCAACAATAATGGTTTATAGTAGGAAAAATTGTAATTTTTCTGCATTTTGACATATTGACAACCGGGTACTGTAAAAAGTAAAAAATATTTTTTTCTGTCACAAACACAAATGATTTATCTTTAGAGATTAACATTTATTAGCCTATTTAAAAAGAATAATTTCATTTTTCTTCCTGTAGTATCTACATAATAATTTCATTATTGTCCATAATATCATGTATCAAAAATATCTGTATATATTATAAGTATTCTAAACAACTAACAATATATGGTTATTTAAGTCAACTTTTAATGGTAGCACGTTGTATTTTTAAAAGCGTCATCAAAGGGAGTAATAGGTGAAGAAACTCAAAAAATCTTGCATACATTTCCAACTAGATTTATAAAAAATATTCAACAAGAGTTACCAAACATAGCTGACCTGTGGACCACCTTAAAACCATTGAGTTGAGCATGGTACAAGAAACCATGTGTGTATTTATACACTAAATAGAGTAGTTGTGATATAAGAATTGCAAATGTGAGAACAAAATTGTGATAATAAGTCAAGTTCATGTAGGTGATAATATAGGTTTTCCTGTGCATATACAGACTGCGTCATAAGTTTACTTAAATTGCACAGCCCACCTTTATGTAATTATCACTTCATAACCTAAATGACAAGTTAATTCTTAGGTAAGGCATGACTGGTTTATAAACACATTCTTGCTTCTGCTTATAGAGTGATTATGTTTATATCATGACAACACTCACAAATCTCTTTCTTTTGAATCTTTAATTCTATAAATCACAAGGCCGTAGTGCATGCGAGGCAAATGAGGCAAATGCCTCAACTTAGAATTGACAAGTATGCTTACAAAAATAATTTTCAATTGAATCAACTCACTCCGATTGGTGACTTGCCTCAATTAATTTCGACCTGCGCTACGGCCTTGAATCAACATTATATGAAGTACTGGTAGTATTAAGTGATTGCACCGCGGGTTGACTAGGAAATACTTTGTCTTGTATTGCATTATGGTTTGAAGTATTGTTTTAATTACTGTTATCAGTTTCTTATTTCTGATGTAGTATTAAGCTTTATGTTCAATTCGCGCCATTACTTTCTTTTAAAGAGTGGAATGACACAACTTTTCTGTAGAAATAAATATTAAATTACCTTTGGTTACTATATATATTGGCTCTTGAAATGCTAGATAAATTTTATAACTCGTGTGGGAAGCAAGAAGAGCAATGATCGATAACATACCCAATTTCAAGTGTAATCTCCAAGTACTGACTCAGGTGTCAAATAAAAATCTGGATTATTTTGTATCACATAACTTTAAAGGTTATCAGTTCAGACGTTACACAATAGAACTGGCTCTTATCTTACTATCAAATCTTATATAAGCTTAAGTTTTTACTACTTCTTGAATTACATATGTCAGATTATAAAAGGCAGTGCAGGCACTTTACATTGCAAAACAAGAAGATATAGGATCAACAGAACAAAAGTTATTGACTAAAAACAATAGCTTCAACAAAAATCACCACCAGAATGTACTAGCAAAGTGAGACTGGCTCTTAAAAATGGCATCAAACCAACCAAATGGGTGAGAGGACACAGGAGTAGTCACCTTGGGGCATGGAGAACCAAGTCTGTTCCAGGTGATACCCCTAGTTCAAAAAATAGGTTACACTTTGAGTGTTCAAATTACAACACTAAAGCAAATGTGTTACCTTCCACATTTTCAACTTCCTCAAAAATATGTTTCCCAATTTTAACCAAATATGATTATTAAAAATTGATATGCCTTATTAAAATATAACGTTTGGAATTTTGTTAAATTTCTCCCATTTTTTGGCTACCTATAGTGGCGCCCCTGGATGTAAAGCTTGAACAAACATGAATCTTCTTCATCTCGGGTTACTTTCTACCAACCCTAGATCATAGGCGTTTTCCACGCTAGTACTGTAAAAAAAATATTACACTATCTCTTTTTTCACTGTATAGATAGTGTAATTTTTATTTACAGTCCTAGGCGTGGAGAACTCCTATGCCCTAGATGAAGAAGCAAGATTTCAAATGTTCTGATGTTTAATATACTAAAAAGCCTACAGCTTCATGCTTCATGTAGTGAAATCATATGTTCCTGAACGACAAACATGATAGTTTACGGGGTCACAAGTGACCTTCGTAATCAAACATTTTATTGAGGTTTCATGATGAACATTCATGAGTAGAAGTCTGGATGTTTGGACTTTTCCCGACGGTCCTGTACAATTTGAAACAACGAAGTTTGACTGACTGTACAAAAATCTACAGCTTTGATGCTCGCATATGTTGTTACTTTGGGGCATGGAGAACCAAGTTTGTTCAAGGTGTTACTCTGAGGTATACATTAGGCTACACATGTTGGTGTCAGAAATCAACACAATGGCACATTTTGTATCCTTTCACATTTGAACTTATCCAAAAGTTAAAAACCACCGTACCAATATTGGACTTTTATGTTTTAAGTTTATTTATTTTTTAATTGATGATTTCTGTGTTTTCCGGGGCAACTGTTACCCTATGTGTCTTTAATATTGCAAGAGGTGTGTTTGTAACGTAGCAATGCTATTATCATTACACGTAAATGCCTTTCCTGTGACACTCATTGCGAATTTTTTCGTTGTTTTGCTAATTGTATCTGTTGTTGCACACTTTTGGGAACAAAATGGCACAGACCTTAAAGGATATTTGACCAATTTCTTACCAAATCACAACACAGAAACACAAAATCTACGGCAGCTTCGCCAGTCAACATGTATGAACCACTTCCAGTTAATTCGTTTATCATATCAACATAGTGAAGCGAAATTTAGTTCATACCAGATGCTTGTTTGTTTGTTTGTATGTTTGTATAAGGGCTTATTGTCCGATCAACAGCTAAGGTCATTTACGGACGTGCCAGTTTTACTGGTGGAGGAAA
>JAUMGZ010183450.1:0-13812 GCA_032359645.1 Pododesmus macrochisma | reverse complement strand
TGCGCACTGTCACAAGCAGGCACCGTCTCGATATGACCTTAGATGTTAAAAGGGACGATAAACCCCAATGAAACAAATTAGCATCGCTTCAACTGGTGTAGTTTGTTGTTAGTGGTGATTGTGAGACTGATGTGTTTGATAGAATGTGACGTGTTTGTGTTAAGACTGTTTGTTTCATTAAGGTTTAGCGTCGCTTCAACTGGTGTAGTTTGTTAGACTGTGTGGTGATTGTGAGACTGATGTGTTTGATAGAATGTGATGTGTTTGTGTTTAGACTGTTTGTTTCATTAGGGTTTAGCGTCGCTTCAACACTTGTAGTTTGTTAGACTGTGTGGTGATTGTGAGACTGATGTGTTTGATAGAATGTGATGTGTTTGTGTTAAGACTGTTTGTTTCATTGGAGTTTTTGCGTCCCTTCAACTCGTGTAATTTGTTAGACTGTGTGGCGATTGTGAGACTGATGTGTTTGATAGAATGTGATGTGTTTGTGTTAAGACTGTTTGTTTCATTGGGGTTTTTGCGTCCCTTCAACTTGTTTAGTTCGTTAGACTGTGTGGTGATTGTGAGACTGATATGTTTGATACACTATGATTGTATCTGATATACTGTTATAAGTTTGTTTAATTGTGATGTTTTTAATATACAATGATGTGTTTTATTGACATTAATTCAAAGTAAGAATTAAGAAAATGACAATTATTACAAGTATTGATAGTTTATTAACAACTTCAAGATGACATACATTCATTATGCAAGGTGTATTAAACATTCTATCATTAGAACATTTATTTATTACTTTGTGTACATTTGATTTACCAAACCTTTTAATAACCTAAAACGTTTTACCACTAAACTATTACCAAATGAAGCTGGCTGTTAAACAACCAAACAAATTACAATAACACTTACATTGGACAGAAATAGAAACCATTATCAGATACTGTTAAGTCTTCATATCCTCTACTTTAGTAGTAAATAGAAGTAAAATATTTCAAGATTGCAATCCGGTGGTCATGTTAATCTATGTGCAGAACATAATATTGACATATGGAACTTAAAATACATATATTTATCACCCACAATTGGTAAAATCCTTGAACTTTGTCAGGAACAAGAAAATAATTTGAATGTTTCGTGCTATTACTTGTATTAAAGGATTTTTGGGAAGTCTTGATAAAAATATAAGTAAACAGGCCAAAGGCGGTCAAAATATTTGCAACTTTAGCTAGAAAATGTTGTGACCATCAAGAGATGATTGTTCTGTAGAAGTATTTACCATGCTTGAAACACTTCAAGAAGGGATTCCCAAAGGAACATTCCCATCAAATTGTTTTTAACAGGTGTTTATTCATTTCTAGTTACTGCAACCATTCTGTATTTAGTCAACTTAATTCTGAAGAAAGGTCATTCCCAAACAGTATGCAATTTTTTTTAAATCCAATCTAACATAGATGTTTCACGATCAATATCCAAGATGCATATTATGATCCTGTATCACATAGGTATTGTATTTTAGTCACAGTCACACATTTCTCTTTTTGTTCTGTGAAAATTTAGGGTTTAAGATACATGTACAAACTGTGAGATATCCTTTCATTCAGTATTGAACCTCATAACTGATATTAAAAATTTACACATAAAATGTTGAAAAAAAGGAGTCCTTTAGTACTGATTACTAAGTTCCACAACCATTTATAAGGTCAACAAGGCAGTAACACAAAAAGGCATTAAAATATGCAAAAACAAAAACATAAACAGTATGCACTTTAAATACAATAATATAGTAGTATATAAGCAATATGTACATATTATTTACTGTATAATTTACAATGCATGATACATATGGATTTCACTGTATACCAAAACAAATGGTCCCTGTACATATACCAATATATACATTATACATTTCTGGTTTTATAACATGGTAAATTTACTAACAATTGTCATGTTGATTATAAATAAACATCCCAAATTTCATTTGGATAGATATAATATACACATGCTGAATGTAATCCTGACAATTAGCTTGATACGATCAACAGATATATGAGTCCAATAGATTATATAAGCTAGGTCTTTACTCTCCCACATTAGCTGTATTTGACATGCCAGACTATGTGTTAAAATGTGGTATTGATTAATTTTGCCAAACTTATTAATTAAGAAATAACTACAAACTATAATCTCAGGTTTTCAAATAAATAAAACATGCAAAGAAAGATAATATGACTACATTGTATGTTTTCTAGACAATAAACGGGGGCCCATTAAAGTCCATCTGGTTGAACCATCACTTTTATTTCATTTTGGTATTTGATTACTATACAAAAGAACAATTAGATTTTGAAAATTCCCCCCTTTTCAATACCTTAATGGCACCCAAAGGGGTGGGTGAGGCATCTGCACCATTTGAACAAATCTGTATCTACCTTCTCTGAAGGATGCCTCCTACTAAGCTCATTGAAATTGGTCCTGTGATTGTGGAAAGTAGAAGTCTTGAAAGTTAACTTGCATGCAATAATGTGGACTTAATTGACACCAACAGGAATAACCTATTTTTGACCAAAGGGTCACATCTTCAACAAACTGTTCACCACACATTGAAGTTATTGCCAATACATGTATATGCAAGCATTGACTCTAGGACTTGACAGATGATAAGATTAGGATCCCCTAGTGGCACCTGGTGGGTGGGCAACATTAGCTGGACCAATCTTAATTTAATACCTTCACATTTTACCTAGTTTGGACATTACTGAATTTTGATCTAAAACATGCAACCTATTACTGACCCAGTGTCAGACCTTAAAGAAACTTGGTTCTCTGTGATCCAAGGTTACTATATATGCAAGCATTATTCTCTAGGCTTTCTAGTTTATTGCAAGAAGATTTCTGATATTTTGTAAAATCTTCTCAATTTTGGCCCCATGAAGGCTGAGTGCCATTATTTGATCAAATCTGAATCTCCATCCCTTAGTGATGTTTCCTATCAAATTCGGTTGAAATTGGCCTAATTTTTTTGAAAATATCACAAATCTGAAAAGTTAACAACAAACGGACGACCAACATTATTGGAAAACTGGTCCAGATTGACTAAAAAGTTGCAACAGATAGGACAAGATTTAATCTACAAACATTTTACATATTACAGATATGTACGTGTAAGCCTATAGATAGATGTGTTACATACAAGTTTGTCAGTGTAGATATTTATACTGGTAGGTGATTAAGCTTTGTTGTTGTAAGTTTCTCTCAGTATATGAGGAACTTATTAAGTTTTAACGGTGAACAATAGGAATTGAATGCAGTTTGGTGACTCAAGTTTATAGCAATGTCTAAAACAAAATTAGTAAATCTGGGGGACAGAATAAGTTTACATGCATATGGGGTGCCATACAGTTTTGAATGCTAAATAATTTGAATATGTAGGTGTACATTAAGATTATATATAAATACATGTGTATTGCACTAGTAAAGGAGTATAAATTAGATTTAAAAATTTCAACAGAACATTGAAGTGTGAAAACATCTGATTGTACATTTCATTTAACACACAGCTTTAGCCCCTCCAGGTTTAAATGCAATATGACAATAAAGTTTGGTTCCTACATGTGAACCTTTCAACTCACAATCTACTTGTTCAGTTGTTATTCCAGTGTGAGTCGGACCTGCAATGTCCTACCAATATTATTTGTATTTGCCATTATTCTATCACTACTATTTCAGCCTACAAAAACTCCATTCTTGGTCTAACCCAATAAAAAGAGGCAATCTAAAAAATACCCACTATATCAGCCTTCAACAATCCCATTGTCGGGCTGACCCGTTATGAATCTAATGATAAACATGTGTGAACTATTTGAACAATATTGATTATATTATTTTCTTAACACTGTACACAGATACTTGGACGGACCAACATGATATTGATGACTATGTTGACCTTCAACTTAATTGTAGGATTGGAAAAAGTTACATATCATTTATAGACTAATTACATTTCATAGTCACATTTCATGGTAACATTTCTAACAAACTACATTTAACTAGTATTAAATCATTTGCCACATCTATATGAAAATATAAACACATTTAACATCATCAAGATCAAAACATAAAGCTGACAATATTTTACAATTGCTCTGGTCTTATACTTCTTTCAAATAAAGTTACTTTACTTTATAAGACTAATATGTACGTACTATTGCCTTGAAGTACTTTCATTAGCACAAATGACAAGTATAAACAGTGAATCCTGCAAATGGCGTGGGTTCAATATGATATGATATGCATCGCTTTTACATATTTAATATGAATTACCACTGAATAAATTATTCATAAAATTCATCTACTCAACACGACTTGTGAATGGTAAAACCATTTTAAAATTACTTTTCTGTTTACCCCTTTTAGAGTAGGCCTTGCAACACTGCAGCACTTGCAATACAAAAATTACTTTCGTAGTGGGGGTATAATAATTTGTTAACATACAATTTGTTTAAAATAAGCATAAAACTTCTCATCACGTATACAAAAAAATTGATTGCTCACTATTTGTGTATGTTCAGTACAGTATTACATTCCTCAAAACCCAAACAATAAAATATAAAACACAGTGCCAATGTTATATCTCAGTGATATGACAATGATACATGAAGACCCAATTTCATTTCCTGTTACAATAGCAATGATTTTGATGACACAACCATGTTTTCATATTTAAAAAAAGACGCCCATAGGGTCTTAACGTCCATCTGGTTGAAATAGGCCAAAACTTAAATATTTGCATTTGAATACTTTTGACCCATGGGTCACACCTTCAACAAACTTGATTCCCTAAAGTGACTACAAACTAAAGCATTCAGCTCAAGGCCATCTAGTTTGCCAAAAAGGCGCCCTGTGGGGCCAAGACCCTTCATTTGTATAAATCTAAACCCCCTTCCCCTAGGGATACCTTGTACCAAGTTTGGCTGAAATTGTTCCAAGTAGTTTTGGACTAGAAGTCGAAAATGTGAAAAGTTAATATAATTGCCAGTGTTGATCTTTTACCCCAAAACCCATATCCCATTTTTACCCCAGGGTCATGCCTTGAACAGCTTGGTTCTCCATGCCCTTAAGTTCCTACATAGCAACACATTAAGCTCTAGGCCTTTTAGTTTATCAGGAGAAGATTTTTGAAATTTTGTCATATTTTCCCCCTTTTGGCCTCCTAATGCAGCCCCCTGGGGGCCAAGCCCCTTTAATTGAGTAAATCTGAATCTCCAACCTCTAGGGATATTTCCTACCAAGTTTGGATGAAATAAGTCCAGTGATTTAGGACAAGCAGTTGAAAATGTGAAAAGTTAACATTTTGCTATATATAGTGTTGAACTTTGACCCGTTAATTCGTAACCTATTTTTGACCCCAGGGTCACACCTTGAACAAACTTGGTTCTCCATGCCCTAAAGTTACTACATACCACTCATTAAGCTCTAGGCCTTCTAGTTTATTATTAGATTTTTAAAATTTTGTCAAATTTCCCTCCTTTTTGGCCTCTAGTGGCACCCCCTGGGGGCCAAGACCCTTCATTTTAACAAATCTGTATCTCCGTCTCCAAGGGTTACTTCCTACCAAGTTTGGAAGTAATTGGTCCAGTGGATTGGGAGAAGTCGAAAATGTGAAAAGTTAACGACGGACGACGGACGACGGACAGGATTTATATGAGAAAAGTCCACCTTTGACCTTTGGTCCAGATGGACTAAAAATTGATGGCCAAATCATAATAATAACAAACAGACCCAATTTAATGTCCTCCACTTTCCCTAAGGTGGGAGACTTTCGTGTTTATGATACATCACAATTATTAAAAGAACTAAACCAAGAAGAGGATGAATCAATACTAATTGCATTTATAATTTAGCAATAAACTAATTGGTTAAACATGTTGTATATTTTGTGGACTAGTACACTTGTAATTCAAAATAATACATTAATTACAGATAAATAACACAATCTTCTCCACTCACATTATCACACTGAAGTAACAAGTACTTTACACTCACATTGAATTTATCAAAAGGTGATTGAAACCTCAGAAATATAACAAGAAGTTACTTACTGCCATCACCAATTAAGGAACAGTGATAGTTATTTGTTTTTCTATAATGTACAATTTAAATACCGGTACATGTTTCCATTCACATCAAATCAAATTTCTTTTAGGACCAATTGATAAATATAAAAGTGCAATATATGATGGTCAAAAAGCAACATCAAGATATTGACATTATTAAAATGGTCATAATGGTATTGCTCAAGCTTGCTGCTTTTTTCAATTATGACTAGCTACTTATTTATCAGAATCCAACATTTAAAGATTCTCTAATTTTTCAAAAGAAACATGGTCATCCTTGGAAGTGACAAATATTTTTCTTTTAGGTATCATTAGCCTTCCATTGTACATAGATTATGAGAGGATATATTCCTTTAAAAAGTACCCAGAAAGAGAGGTAGTATTTAAATAGATATACATGTAGGAGGTTTCCAAACTTAAATACATGTGCTACTATAGGATGAAACAGATGGACAATCTTATACATTTTAATGACCTAATGGACAACATCAAGGCACAGTTGTACATCAAGTGAAATAAATATAACATTTTCCAAGTCTTTAATTTTGGATAAGACAGTGGCAATAATAGGTTTTAATTTTTTTAAGACAGCTGTCTTTAAGCCTTTCCACTAAGTGTGGTTAATTTTCAAATATGACCAACAACGAGTTTCAAGTGCTCAAAATACAATGGGCCGATATAAAAACACATTCTATTCATAAGGTTTTGCAAGACTTCCATCATGACAACTATACTGAAAGTGAGAATAAACATTTAATTTGTTTCTCATAAGTAGAAAAGATATATGCAATTAACAGATGATGACAATATTGCAAAAGAAAAACAATCTGAATAGCGCAATAGCACATCTATTACAAAGAAATCAGTCAGTGTTTGTAAGAAAACAATAAAATAAATAGTTCACTTTATTTTGATGTGCACACATGGTATGTGTGTGATTACTGTTCGAGCCAAGATGGTTGTTCGGTGTTAGGTGCCTTAAGTTTGATGTTAAATTGCTTCAGGGTGGCCTCAAGAGCTGAATCATTACCCGAGAAGTAGGCAGAAATTGCATTGTGGAATAACAGTAGTTGTTTGTGCATAACCTTTACCTGGTAAAAAACAAAGTATGATTTTAATGTTTGTATAAAGCTTTATCAATGTCAAGCACAATTTGAGCTTATTTTTTCAAACAAGATTTTAAAGAGATTTGATATTTTTTTACAGAAAAATAAAATTTATTAGATTTGTATAACTTCAAACATGAACTTGTATCAAAATAGTTTTCCATAACTCAAATGATTAATTAAAAGGCAATAATCTTTAAAGATGAACAACCATAAAAAAATGTTACTAATTTTTTATACCACATGACTTACTCTGTTTTCATCTAGAAATTTTAGCTTTATTGTAACATCTGCTCGAAGTTGCTCAAATCTAGCTTTATGAGCTTCAAATTTTCTCTTTGATTCCTCTATTTTTGCCACTGTTGAATTATCACGAGGACCCAGTTGTATGGTTTCCATGTCATTTCGGTAGGCATCAAATTCCAACCTGAATCAAGGATGAAAATTAACATTAAAACTTAAACAACTTGATAGTTATAAGGTTTACAAAAGCTAGCACTCATGAGCATGAATTTTCTGAAGATACAACATTTTGACATGTTTGAATAGCGGGGATAGGAAGACTATAAGGGTAGATGACTGAAGTGATGTTTAAATTGACGGAATAAAATTCTTTACTGATATAACCAATTTATTAAAAGTGTATCAAAGAAATAGGTTCAAGCACATATTTCCATTTATAGTATCAATGACCTTGACCTAGATATACACAAACCAAAACAAAATGAAATAGAACTGTTGCCAGATGGCTGATTTATACAACCAAAGATCCATGAAGCGTCGTGATTTTTTTAAATGTATGCCCTTGTTTTACTTATAGTGCATATATTGATTTTTTTCACGACACATCAGGTTCCTTTGATACACCCACTTCCCATATACATAATTACATGCTTATCAAATCAGTCCAGCAGTAAAAGGGAAAACTGGAAAAGACAGTTTTCCTTTCCAATAGGCAAACAATATACATGTACAATGTACTTAGTTTGACTTGAATCCAACCATTAAAGCTAGCTACAGAAGACATTTTTATTTTGATGTTGTGACCTTGACCTATTATCAGGTTGTGTAAAATCTGGATATAATAACCTACCGTAGTTAATGCAACCATGTGTGTTAAAAATCTAGTTGTCTCCCTTTGCTGGAACAAATAGGTATCAGTTTGCTTTGTTTATCAGGATAATCAGCAACCTTGGTCATTATATTGAGATGTTGATCTACTAGAGGGCATATTTTTAAGTGGTTGCTGGTCACAGATGAGAGATAGTCATTATATACATTCCACTAAAACATTACTAAAATGGAACGGACTGCTTTGCTTCAAACTGGTCATTTTATGGTCACTTTATTAAGGTGGTGTCTAGAGCAGGTTTAAAAAATCCCATAGTTTATAGCTCATACGTTTCTAGGACCTCTTATTCTGGAGGAGATTCCTAAATAATATTTTCAAGATGGTTGCAGGGCACAAGTCATTTTGGATTTTTAAATCAATTTTATTTTTCTTAAGCAAATATACAGGTCACAAAGAGTCCTCCTATGAAGTTTCTTTATCCAAACCTCTTGTCACTTCTAAGGAGATACACAGTAAGTACTTACCTTGCATGTTCATATTGTCTGACTGTTTGAAGAGAATCTTCCATTGTCTTGTTAGCTAGAGTGTTTACACTGGACGTGAAAAAGTTCATTGCTCCTGAAATATAAAGTCTTTAAATGTTTAAATGTATTATCACATTAAATCTATTCTAAATGCTTTCTTTAAAACTCATTCTTGTGAAATGTTCTATAATTGATGAAGGATTACTTCTATTCACCTACCAGTATACATGTATCAACTTGTTATGATTGGACTTAACCCCATCAATGACCCCAGGGTCTCAGGTCACTGAGACCACACAGTTAGAGCACCAACTTATTATATAAGGATGTTAAACATGATTTGAAATACAAAAACCTTTTACTTTTAAGCTTTATTTTAAAAATCTGAACCCTTCTATCAAAGGTTTTTTTTGGTCAAATTTGGTCAAAATCAGTCCAAACATTCCTCAAAGTCAAAACTTTTAAAGACGGGAGAGCTTATTTCATACACTAGAAGGTATATAAACTCAGTCAATAAGAGCACAATGTGCTCAGCATCACATTCGTAATCACAACAAAGAATGAAAATGTGAACATTCTTCAATAGATAATATCAACTAGTACTACATGTATGTCACAGCTTTATGAATACTTATCTTACTGATCATAACAGATTTCACAGATTTAATGGCTTTGACTTTAATATATTATTTACTTTGTTCCTTTGTAAATGTGTAGAAGTGAGTAGTGTCACTCTATTTACAATGATAGAACTTTCAGCGACTTTGATATTGTATTATCATTCTTTAATACATGTTCGCAAACTAATATTTTATTTTTGCATGGAAATGTTGAAGAAATTGATGAAATAAAACAGTCTCATACCTAACAGAGTTTCTCCATTTTTCACAAGGGCTCTCTGTGTTTCACAGTTATAAGAAAACTCTTCCTGAAGTTCTGGACTCCTCTGTCCCTGCTCACCAAATGCCTCCCCTAGTGCTCTTTGTGTTTGAACAACTTGATAAAAGTGGTTAGTCAGAGCCCGTGCAAGACGTAAAATATTGGCATATTTACGTTGCATGTCTCTTAGAACTTCTATCTGTGTTTCAAGTTCAAGGTCAACTGTTTTTGAGCCTTTACCAAGCCTTTCTGATAAGTACTGTTTTGTACACTTGAACGTATTAACACTCCAGTGTTTGATGGACTCCAACTTGGACTGAGCTGATGACACAGTTTTAGGTATAAAGTCCCCATTGCTGCTTGTACGTGACTGACTTGACAGGGGCACATTGCTTGTGGCTGAATGAAGAACAAAAAGGAGAATTAAACAAAAGTTAACATCTGCTAAATTCAATTCAAAGAGGGTCATATTCAGCATTTACAACACACGGTAAAATGAGTAGAAAAGACTAGCACTTTCTAGTTTATCTGATGGAAAACCAAAACATCAAACCTTTCAGCTGTATACCTGATAATTTAAAATTACTCGCAGCTATCAGCATTGTTCAACACCGTGCTGGTTCATCAATTAACCTTATAGCAATTTGTCATAATATTGTTCTTTCAATACTAATATCAATTGAAAATTTTAAGGCTTGTCAAATAGATTCTCTGAAATTTGGAAGAACTCAAATTTTCGTAGAATTATTGTATAGCCAAAATATAAATTCTTTATTGATCAAATTATCTGGCACACTATGCTGTTCAGACTTTAATTTTGAAAAAAACAATTGTACTTACATAAGCAAATAGAACTGATGATGTTTGTGTTGCTAGTATTTTTTAATTTTGCCTAAAAAGGCCAACAAATCTGACAATACATCTTTAAACTAGAGCTCTACATATTGAACAGGGCCACAGCCGAGATGGCCAATAGTAAGGAATAGAGATTTGTTTTTGTGAACAAAACATATGTCTCCCCTTAGCAAATATGCATATTTGCTGGTTTTTTACAGCCCATTCAAGATATTACTGAAAAGTTTGCACTAATTTGACCTTTGACCTTGAGGTCAAGATCACAGTGCCCTAATTACAATGCACTGCATATCTTCTGTGGATGATGCAGGTACACTGCAAGTTTTATCAAGATATCTTTAACGGTTTAAAAGTTATGACCTGGACAGGAAATTATCATTAGAAGAAGAACTGGAAGAAAAGTAGAAGAAAAAGAAGAAGAAGAAGAAGAACCAGGGGTAAACAATGTCTCACTTCATTCGAAGGGAAGACATAACACATGTACATGTAAATAATGTTATCAATACATACATATATGGTAACCATACAATTTAATCATACAAATTAAATCAACTGAAGTGTAATTTGAAGTGAAGGTTAATTACGACAATGTGTTCATGTTCCCAGTGTGTAATGAAGATGAAGTCAAAGAAGACTGCTTTTTGACCAACAAAACAAACCTTACAGATTTTTTTCATTTCATATTACAATTTGTTAAGTATTGGAGTTTATGAATACATTAATATAATTGAGCCTTTTTTTATTGGCCTATCCCAAGTACATGTCATAGCCCTAACTATTGGAATGTACAGAAACAGTTGAAAGATTACAGATGTAATAGTAATGTTAAGATCAGTTGATACATGATGTTATAATTCAGTATGTGATGTGAAGAAACAGTACAATGTACATCACAATAGAGGCATTGCACGTGAAGTCACCGGTTCGCCATGTTGGAGGGCAAGCTTAGATGCTGTAATCATATTATATAGTGGAAAAACAGGGTGTAGAAAATGTGTGATAAATTCGTTATGCATGCAAAGAATTTCATTAAATTAATATATTTGGAAAGAATTAAAATTATGCTTTACAGTAATGTTAATGAAAAAGTAATGTATTTGTATTTGAATCTGTAGCGACTGTGTGAATATGACCAAATTTAGTAAGCACGCATCAGTTGCCCTCCATACAGGTAAATTTTGGCCAGTAGCCCTTTATATCCCAAGTTTTGGGTGCAAAGTCTCTATTGATGTCATTGTTTTTGTTATCTGTTGTCTTGTATTATCACATCTTAAAAACTTCTCTCTCATTTAACAACTGAATTTTGCACCTCCAGAATTACTGGAATGCATTCCATGGGGTGCACAGATGCACAGTAAATAAGGATAATATACATGTATCTATGATGCACTTTGTAAACAGAATTTTTCAAAATTAAAACCACAGCACACAAATAAAACAATCCTTCTTGGTTATAAATATATAGTCTGGAAGTGTAACAGTTTATTTTAATATCTAGACAGAAAACATTATTTTGAACCATTAGGATGTTTTAATAAATGTTTGGTCTAGCTGTTTTGGCAATAAATGCTAGTTTTATTGTGTACTTTTAGCCACAGAATTCAGTTTGATCAGATACCAAATATACTGTTTAAGTTTGAATAAACAACCGTTGACAAGTTGATTGGTGTTCCAATGTTTGTGTCTCTACTTTGAGGTCAAATTGATGGAAATGGATAGGAAATGAATACACCAACATATAACTAGATTGCTATTTAATACTTGTATTTATTGTTGTCCATTGGCAGCGGTTCAAGAAATTCCATTGATAATAATATGTATTCAATCTTGTTCAACACATAAGAATTTTAAATGCTTGAAAGTGTATTTCTTTATAATTGCAATGTAATACACATTACTTGTATATATATATATCAAATATGCATACATGTATTCGTTTAGTGCATTTATGATGAATAGTTACACATTGGTCTTGCAGACACTTTACCCATGCAGATAAAGGGTGGTAAAAGGTTTTTCAAGGTTATACTATAGTATACTTTGATTGTTAACCTCTTGATTTGACCTGACCACTCAGTCACCTGAATGACTATATATATATAACCTAATTCTTTTCAATAACGAACATTTCATCCTCAGTGCTTTTGCATTTAAGGAGTGTCCCATTGTCATAACTTCATGTACTTTATAGAGATGACCCATTTTAAAAAGAAATTGGAAAACACTTCAAACAAAACCAGATCAGGTTGATAGATTTTCTACAGTTGACAAACAGAAATAAAAAAGTCTTGAGATATGAATTACTTGGTACATTTCACATCATTTGTATAATGATAAATACCATATGTAGAATGTCAATGAAAAGTTCATGAATAAACTATGATTTCACATTTTCAGAGTTTCCCATTCGGCACGGATGAGCGAGTACACGCATGCCACTTCCCTGCCCAGTAAGAAGCGAGCTATATCCAGTAAAACGATACGATCCATGCACATGTCAAAAAGTGCTTCAACAGACAGATACATGGTGAGTTGACATCTTTATAGAGGGGAAGGATTCTTATATAATTATATCTTATATCTATATACAAGTGCAGAAGTCATATTGTGTTAGGAGTTTACTTCAAATGTGAACTTTCTGTCTATTACCCTGTCTTAGGGTAACATATTATACATTTATGGCCCTATATAAGCTGAGCTCTGCCTTTGGGATAAACGACTGCTTCGGGTAAATAAATCTTCAAATCACCCGGCTTATAGGGCCATAAATTGTTTATTATACCGAAAAAGAAATCAGGCCTTGAACAGTATGCTCTCTGCACTGATTCTTCAATGAGTTTGAGCTACCCGTGCTCCAGGGAGATAAAACATTGAATCTTCCTGGAGCGCATGCCTCAGGGAGATTCAATGTTTTATTTCCCCGTCATGTGGTACGCTTTAGCCAATCAGTGCTACTGTTACATCAATGAGGTGTAATTATGTGCAATAGGTCATGGTTTTGAGTTCTGATTACAGTCAAACTGAACACAGGTGTTAGTCCGTCTGTCAACTTTTCCTACAAATCGCTACTAGTCATAAACTACTAATCAAATTTTAACTAAAATTGGTTTGAATAGTTCTTCGGTGAAGGGGAACAGATTTTTGTATAAATGGTGGGTCTCGGCCCCCTGGGGCAGGAGGGGCGGGGCCCAATCTGGGAAATAGTGCAAATTCTTTAAAATCCATCTTCTTCTGAACGAATTACAGGATTGAGTCTTAATTTG